>JANHFP010003736.1:8687-18967 GCA_032468135.1 Calamaria suluensis
CTCAAACACACGTGCACTCTCCAGCCAGCTGATTTTTGGGGCCGCCTGAAGTCAGGAAATGGGCCATTACAGGCCTCTGTAGGACCTCCAGGATAGTGGGGAAGGCTGTTTTCGCCCTCCCCAGACTCCTAGAAAGGATCTGGAGCCTGGGGAAAGCAAAAAGCGGGGGTCGTGGGGGGGTTGTGCCTGCATGTGCAGGGGGGCGGGGAGAGCAAGCCCTACTCCTTTTACTAGCACTGATGATGTTATCTAGTTGGGTACATAAATGTCTGTAATAATAATAATAATTATTAATTATTATTAATAATTAATAATAATTGTTATTATTATTAATAATTAATAATAATAATAACAATAACAACAACAACTGCGCTCACAGAGCATCTGTTCCATCTTGTGCTACAAATACTCTATTCCAAAAATTCATGATTCCTTTCCTAACATGGACTTTAGTTCTACTTTAAAATATTTTTTTTTCAAAAAAAGAAACTGAAACTATAACTGCACTTTGTAATGAAATTTCATATGGCCAGTTTAAAGGTTGAAGCTTAAATTTTGGGGAGAGACCCTTGAGGGTTGGCGTGGCAAAAGTTGGCACTTTCCAGTAATTCTCCTGACTCTTTGCCTAACTAATTTTGCTCTGACTGATGAAGTTGCTTGGATGAGCAACAAAACGTCTCCGATTCACAACGTTTGGTTCAGTTGCGATGATTCAACCTTTAGACATCTTTAGCATGATGACCAATTCTCCATTGATCTCATGGCTGGTTTATCCTTCCTGCCAGTTCAAATCTAGTGTTCTGGATTTGTACGCATGCTAATTCCCAGTCATGGATTAATGTTGAAACTTTCACTCTCCGCTCCTCACTCCGCTGGAAATGGCGGCCGTCATCTGTCGGTCGCCTCCGTCTTCGTGGTTGCTAGGGCTTAGCTGGGCTTTTCCAGGGCAATTGCCATCACCCTGGTCATCCCAGAAGGCGCCCTTACGGTTGGCTGCCACTACCAGGCAGCCTTCGGCTCCGAAGAGCCCACCAACAAAGCGGACTCCAGATGTCCGGGATGAGCGTTGTCCCAAAGCGTCCGTCCGCGGAGCAGGCCGGAAATGCTCTCCATGGTTTAATGTTAAGGGAATGAACTTCGAACCATACATTCACTCTTCCCTATCCTAGTTGTCTTCCTTTATTTACATGCTGTAGCTGCAACTGTATGCGGTGAATTTGACCTTGTGGTGGGTGGAAGACGACATCAACATTTCCACCCTGGACCTATGTGCTGTCTCTCAGTTGCAAGATGTTGCATTCCTTCTTGAATTTTGAGGGCTTATCGATCTTCTTGGTGCAACTTTCAGATGGAAGAGAGATGGCAGTGGCAATCAAACAGCTGATCCGGTATCTGGTAAAAACATCTTGCAGTTTATTGCAATCAAAAGGAAGGACTGTGGAGAATGGGCCATTCCTGGGGTAAGAAGAAGAACAATAAGCGTCCGGTATATGTTTCCGTGTCTTCTCAGTTTGTTTATTAGCTAAGCAGTGTGAAAGGCAATTTACAAAAGTGTTTGCAAAAGGACAATCCTCTTTGTGGTAATGATTTGTGAACAAGGCTGCAGGAGCTCCATTGTACATTACCGCTGTTTTAGTGACATTTTTCAGAAATGCTTATAAGCTGCCCTGTAAAATTGCAATTTGGAAGAGGGATCTGCAATTTCTCAAACCAGATAAGCAACTTCCCTTTTCTGAGCTTGTTGATCGGAAGGTTGGCAGTTCAGCGGTTTGAATCCCTAGTGCCGCATAACAGGGTGAGCTCCCATGACTTGTCCCAGCTTCTGCCAACCTAGCAGTTTCGAAAGCACGTAAAAAAATGCATGTAGAAAAAACAGGGACCACCTTTGGTGGGAAAGGAACAGCGTTCTGTGCGCCTTTGGCATTGAGTCATGCCTGCCACATGACCATGGAGACATCTTCAGACAGCGCTGGCTCTTCAGCTTTGAAGCAGAGATGAGCACCATCCCCTAGAGTCGGAAAGACTAGCACACATGTGCAAAGGAAACCTTTACCTTTTTTAATTAACTATGACATAGTAAATAGATTTCTGGCTACAAAGCCACTTCTCCACTTTGGCTAAAATATAGAAAGGAACTCACACTTTAGTGGATCGGTCTCCTAATTATTATTTTATTTCATGGTGGTTCTTCCAAGGAGCACATGGCCAAAGAAGTCCCATCTTTACAGGATCAGGAAAGTGCTGGACAGAAATGAGTTTCCATTTCTGATTAATTGTCAAGCTCTAGGTTAATGGGAGATTCTGACCATAATTTAATTTATGGGATTCTGGTGGAAAATCAAAATAGAACATGGGGAGTGATAGAATCAAGATCACATCAGTGGTAGGTTTCAATTTTTTTTTTTAGTAGACGTTCTGTGGGTGGGCGTAGCATGGCATGGTGGGCGTGGCATGAGAAGGATGCTGTAAAATCTCCATTCCCTCCACACTCCAAGGGGAAGGTTACTGCAAAATCCCCATTCCCTCCTAATCAGCTGGAACTCGGAATGCAGAGAATAGATGGGGGCAGGGGCAGCTAGAGGTGGTATTTACCGGTTCTCCGAGCTACCCGAAATTTCCGCTTACAGTTCTCCAGAACTGGTCAGAACCTGCTGAAACCCACCTCTGGATCACCTGAAGTTCTAGTACCACTTTACAAAACCTTAGTAGGACCACACTTGGAATGCTGCATCCAGTTCTGGTCACTACAGTACAAAAAAAGACACAGAGACTCAGCAAGAATATTTGCTGTAAGCTTCAGGGACAAGAATAATATTTTGCTCTGTGGATCATCTAGCTCAGCTCTGATCAAGCTCTGTAAGGTAAAGGAAAAGGTTCCCTTCACACACATGTGCTAGTTATTCCAGGCTCTAGGGGGCGGTGCTCATCTCCGTTTCAAAACCAAAGAGCCAGCGCTGTCCGAAGACGTCTCTGTTGTCCTGTGGCCGGCATGACTCAACACCAAAGGTGCGCGAAACGCTGATATCTTCCCACCAAAGGTGGCCCCGATTTTTTCTACTTGCATTTTTATGTGCTTTTGAACAGCTAGGTAGAAGCTGAGACAAGTAACAGGACCTCACCCTGTTACACAGCACTCGGGATTCAAACCACTGACCTGCCAACCTTTTGATTGACAAGCTCAGTGTCTTAGGCACTGAGCCACTGCATTCCAAGCTCTAACTTGGGGGCAATTCTGCCATTGCTTACATCTTTTCATTCGTTTTGATGACATGCAGTCTATGGGTGTTCCAATGTTGTGACCTTTTTTCTGTGTTCAACGGAAAGTAATTTTAGAGGCACAGGGTTCAGAAGTAGCATGCTTTAAGGGTGTGTGTGCAGTGGTTAGAATGCAGTAGTTCCCAGATCAAGGAGTCCAACTTACGCCTAAATTTTGGAGAGAGTACCTGAGATCGGTTGGCTTCCAGGCCTGACAGTAGTGCAAGGCTGACTCTGCCCACTGCCAGAAGTTCGATCCTGACCGGCTCAAGGTCGACTCAGCCTTCCATCCTTTTGAGATCGTTAAAATGAGGACCCTCATTGTTTGGGGAAATATGCGGAGTCTATAAACCGTTTAGAGAATGCTATAGTAAAACAGTAGGAAACAGTACGTAAGTCTAAGTGCTAATGCTATTGGTTCGCCATAACTACCACCAGCCTTTCTACATTTTTGTTTGTAGCATCTCTGCAATCACCAACTGCATTTACAGATTTTTCTACTCCAAGCAATTTATCGACTCTGCAAGTAGATGGCCCGTTTTTCGGCGGGCGCATAAATGTTATAAGGGAGGAGAGCTTTTGTTGTGGGTTGTAATTATCCAGCCTCAAATTTAGACCAAGCCTACATGGTTTACATCTTCTTACTTCCTGCGCTCCGAGATGAGTTAAGCCTCAGATAAAATGGACTTGGAAATTTATAGACGCAAGCGTCCCAAGCTGGCTCCTTCAGTAGCAGAGTTGAGTCGACTCCTAACACAATATTGGGACAATAGTTCAGTATTGATTCCGAGACTGTCACCTCCTGATTTAACAGCAGAGCACCTTGAAAAGCTGAGGATCTTTTCAGAGGTCTCTTTCAGAGCGACTGTATGTCAGCATTAAGCTGCATTGATGCAATATGTGCTCCTTCCAAAAGGCCCCCTTTTCAAATTAAAGGCCTTGAGATCTCTCTATAATTTTGGTTGTATCCCTCCCCCCCCCCCCAAAGCTGCACACATATTAAAAATCATTAAGGCCGATAAAATGTAAGGTACAGGTGATGAGTGAGGGACCGTGTTATTGGAATTCGCCTGTATGTTTCCAATTAAAACCTTGCCTTTAAAAACAGATAAATAATCTCTTTCTTCTATCACCCTCCTCTCCTTCCTCATGCAAATTGCCGGAGAAGGACACAGAAGTCAAAAGAGGGGAAATGCTTAAAGTCTTGCTAATCCCCAAACTTTTTCCATTAAACTGTCTACCCTGGACCTTTCATGCTTTTTAAGAGGTCCTTAAAGGGGCGTGCATAAGCGTATCTGCGTGCCTACCATCCCTATCCTACTGTCCCCATCTATTTGTAACCATCCCATCTGTTTATGGCTATTTTCAGCGGTTCGAATCCCTAGTGCCACATAACGGGGTGAGCTCCTGTTATTTGTCCCAGCTTCTGCCAACCTAGCAGTTTCGAAAGCACGTAAAAATGTAAGTAGAAAAAATAGGGACCACCTTTGGCGGGAAGGTAACAGCGTTCTGTGCGCCTCTGACATTTAGTCATGCTGGCCACATGACCACGGAGACATCTTTGGACAGCGCTGACTCTTTGGCCTTGAAACGGAGATGCGCACCGCCCCCTAGAATCAGAAATGACTAGCACATATGTGCAAGGCAAACCTTTACATTTTTATTCCTCCAAAGAGAACAAATCCTGTGAAGACTTATTGGAACTTCCCCACTTTCTGAGAAGTAGCAAGAGGAGAAAAAAAATCATGAATTATTATCCATTATAAAATAATTATCAACTTCCACTCACAAACTGCTGACATAGTCAAAATCAGGACTACAGGTATTCCAAAAAATATTTTCATTATTAAATAACCACTGCCTGGGAGAAATTAGAGCAGAGAGAATTAGAAAAGCATTAGATAAACCATGCTGGGGGTTAGATTCAGAATATCTGAAATACATTCTCATAGATGTTCCAAAAACCCTAGACATGTAGGCTCTATGTTTCTGCATATTAAATAAGACTTGAAAAATACCCTCATGTGTGTGAAAAAAGATGCCCACAATATGTCCATAAAGGGGTGAAATCCAGCAGGTTCTGACAGTTCTGGATAACTGGTAGCAAAAGTTTTGAATTGTTTGGACAACAGGCAAATACCACCTCTGGCTGGCCCAGAGTGGCGAGGGAATGGGGATTTTGCAGTATCCTTCCCCTGTCATGCCCACCAAACCACACCACACACACCAAGCCACGCCCACAGAACCGGTAGTAAGAATAAAAATTGAATTTCGCCACTGTTTCCATGCATAAAAAAACAAACAGAAGCTGAGATATCAGGGTTGGTTTGGTTTTTTTTAGCAGAAACCACAGGCAGTGAACCCTGAAATCACAAGGGGCATTTATATTAACCGTGAGAATGTGCTGTAGCACCAACAGCTGCAGCCCGCAGAATAAATGGCTAAGAACGCTTCCCGTTTGAAGCTGGAGGCAGAACTGGGCGAAAGACATCGTGTTGGGAGCATGCTGTGCATACAGCAATAAATAGCTGGAAAGGAGGAGGTCTCTGAACCTACCACACACTTTCAGCCCATGTCCAGCTGGTCCAAATCTTTTTGACATGCAATTGTGCAAATTCGATAATATGAACAACAAAAATCCAAGCTCAAATCACTAGCCATGTCCCCACCATTTTCATCGCTGTTCCTTTCCCATAAACTTCTGCTGCTTTTTATCACGGCACATTTTGCAATTCTCTCACATTGGATGTGTTGCAGTTGGAGGAAACAGTGAGGCTAGCCTCCCTAGCAGAAGGGGAAAGAGAAGGAGAGGAAGCAGCCTACAAAACATATGGAGGAAAAACTCAAGAAACCAAGACAGAGAAGAAGGAAAGCCGATTCCACAAAGGGAGACCTGGAAGATGGGGGCAGGAATCGGTCTGTTTGACACCAGCCCTCACCCACCCATTTTGTTAAGAAGGACAGAATCCCAGGGGCAGAAATCTAATATATTGAACATTGCACTTGGAACATTTCTCCCTCCCCTCCCATCAACAATAAGAATGGGACATTAGCAATCATAATAGAAAGGCTAAAGCAAAGTATAGTCAAGACTATTCAAAGCCAGTGAGGCCTCTGGCCTTCCTCAGAGATGCAGTGATCAAAGTAAATTTGCTTTAAGTCCTGTTCCTGCGTAGCCAAGTTAAATTCCGTCTTTGTATCTGTTGATCGTGATATCAGATTGGGTTGGCTTATTTAATTATTTATTTTTATTTATTGTGCTCGGAACCTACAAAGCTTCCATGGGTCTATGAAAAGATTTTAAGGCCCCCAAATCTGCATGATATTACAATAGGGCTGCATAAATCTGTACAGCCTCTAGACAGGGGTGTGAAACACAATTTCATAGAGGGCCACTTCAGGATTATGTTTGACCTGGGGGGGATTTGGGCGTGGCTGGGATAGGCGTGGCCTCCTGCAGCCCTCTGCCAATGAAAACAGAGCTTGGGAGGACAGTGCACCATGGGCCGGTCCTTTGCCGTTTCTAGGGTGTTCCACGGGCCAGATCTAAGCATTCTGTGGGCCAGATCTGGCCCATGGACCTTGAGTTTGACACCCCTGCCCTAGACGGTAGCAAGAGATAATAGCAATAGCAATAGCTTTTAGACTTATATGCTGCTTCACTGTGCTTTACAGCGCTCTCTAAGCGGTTTAGAGTCAGCATATTGCCCCCAATAACCTGGGTCAGGTGATCACATTTTGCAACCTTCTGACAAAGTCAGATTATATTAACAACCATATTACTGATTTAACTACTGCAGTGATTCACTTAATATATGTGGCAAGGAAGGTTGCAAAACGGGGGCAAACAAATGTCTCACTTAGCAGCAGAAATTTTGGGCTCAATTGTGGTTGTAAGGCAAGGACTAACTGTAAATTGATTCTTGTTGGTTACAAGTGGACCCGCCTCCTGATGCTCAAAATTGTTTCTCTGGCAATGCAATTACAGGCCCCAACAGCGGAATTCTTCTCTCTTGCAGCTGTGCGCTCCCACTGTCTTGCCCATTAAGGGTAATTATAAAATAGCATTTCTTGCCTTCTCATATGTTCATTTCTTCTCTCCAATCCTATTATTGACATTTCTTTAATTACGTTTACTGGCTTTGTATTATATTTCCCAAATCTTCAAATGGTTCATCAGCACTAGCAGGGTGGATTTGATTTACTGTAAATCAACTCAATTTACATCATGATTTAAATCATGATTTAAATCACTAGTAAAAAGGTTTGATTTATATCAACTTGATTTAAATCACAATTTTTAAAGAGCAACTGTCATCTCTATCCGGCAGTAGCTCCTTCTCTGACCTGCTGTTGATTCTCTGACAGTCCCAATATACAGCCTCCTCATGCTACATAACTAAGCTATATTTCATGCCGAATAAACTAATTAATGTAAATAGAAAACTATTTCTAGATAGATTTTTACTCCAAAAGCATTTTATTAAATTTGATTTTTAAAAAATTCCTATTTACATTTTAAAAAAATCCAATTTAAATAAAAAAATCCATTTTTTAAAAAATAATCTATTTTAATCTACCTTGATTACTACAGTAACTTAGTTCATTTACCTTACTAGCTCCCCTTTTTCCTTCAACCTCAACCAGACTTCACATAATCTATCAAAAACTTGGACCATTTGAGTCTGGTTATTTATGGGTTGAATGAGAACTATGGGCTGGTTTGATGGATGGTCCGTTTGTTTTTTGCCCATTCGTGGTATTCTCAGATCTTCTTCAATGCCAACATTCAAAAGTGTTAATGTTCTGCTTTTCCAAAGTCCAACTTTCTCTTCCTTAGAATATCATAGAGGAAGGAATTGCCTACACACTTCTGAATTTTGTAGCTAGATACAAGCACTGAAATTCCAAAGCTTAAGCTTCCTATTATCATAGAGCTGTGATAGCATACCTATGGCACATGTGCCGGAACTGGCACGCAGAGCCATCTCTCCGGGCATGCTAGCCATCGCCTGTTGTTCTTTCATGTTCCGGCGTACCGGTCAGATGGTCTTCACATGTGTGGGAAACTGGAAGAGCAGCCACTTGGTGTGCATGTGCATGCCAGGAAGATGATATTCCAGTTTAAGGTGCGTGCATACACACCAGCTATCTGGTCTTCATGCCTGCATGCACTCCAGTAACCAGAAAATCAGGTGGCCAGTGTGCATGCTGGAAACCAGAAGATCATCTTCCCAGCATGTGCATTTTCCGGTTTCCGGTATATGCCTCTGTTTCGGCACTTTGTGCTGAAAAAGTTCACCAACACTATCGTACAGTATCAGGAAATCTTCTTTATGCTTGACAGAATTTGAATAAAAGTAAATCCTTTGTAGTAATTTGGTCTGTTTTCAAACATGTAGGTGACAAAGACTGCTGGGCAGTTTTACTTTTCATGTTTTTATATCTGGGGAGGACGACTTACAGTTCCCATACTCTTTTATGCTTCCCAAAACAATCTCTTTGTATTGTGCCATTCGCATAGAATACTCCTATGATTAAGAATTGTCCATCCCCAAATCCATAAGAAAAATTATATAATCTCAGCCACGAAGATTTGTCCTGCCTACTTCCTGCCTCCCTTCCAAAATATTCTATTTTTGCCCTGCCTGCTCTCCCCCACTCTTCCTCTCTGGCAAAGCTGCTCATCCCAAGATGAATGGATGATGAGTTCTTCAGAAGGATGACTGGTACTTTTTTTATATTTCTTGGCCGGACTAGGTAAAATCTGCAGACATACTTGTCTATTTGAGTAGATCAAGCCTGCCAATGTTCAAATGAATGGCTCCAGGCCATTGTGAACATGAGTTGCCTGGAAAGTTCATGAAGTTTTAAAAAACTTATTCATTCCCCCTCTGCAATGCTTTTTGTAATACTGTTAGAAAATTGTAATTCAAACCTGAAATCACCTAAGAAGCTAGTAAAATTACAGAGCAGATGCAGCATTTGCCTGGAGGGAGAGCTGTCATGCCTGTCAGCATCCAACTCGGAGGAACAGCTGGCAGAGAGCAGTGCGGGGGAGGCTGGAGCTGCAGATGGGGATGGGGAAGAGCAGGCCGAGGCTGGACCCAGTGGGTTAGGGGTAGAACATGGGGGGAGTTCAGAGGAGGAACTGGGATCAGCTCCCCCACCTGATCTGAGGCAGAGACGCAGGGACAAGAGAGCTTTGGAAAAAGGTCTACTCAGGAGGAAATGAGGAAGTGAGCTGGGGTCTTTAAAACTAGCCAGTTTTGTAGAACTAATCACTGGACTCAAAGGCTGATTTTCAATGTAGCTGCTTAGTAACTCTTTGCCTTCTGGACTCCTGTTGTGAGATATCTATTCAAGCTTGGACAGCGTTATCGCTTCCTCATTGTGAGTAACTTGGACTGCAACCAAACTCTTTGCCTAATCTTTGGTGTGTCTCCATTTGGCTTCTGAGGAAAAGTCAGCATTGCCGGACAGTTATTTTAATGAGCATTTGGGTTTGGAAATAAAGACTGCTTTCTTTTGATGCATTGCCTTTCTGTTCCTGCATCAAGCTGGGCCATCACGAAAACCACTGAAGACTTAAAACCTCTTCATTGAAGGTTATGGGTAGTTATCTATACGGTATGCTGGTCCAATGTACTGGTACGTTGCCAGATAGATGCTTTTTGACTTCCCAGCCTAGGACTGCGATAATGACTGTCCGAAGTATCCAGCCAGTTCCCATGCTTAAGAGTAGAACCTGGGTCTCCCCAGCCCTAGTCCAGCAAATTCATGACTACATCAGACTCACTTTGGCTCTTAGCCTTAACCATGGAGTGGTAGGTTATCAATTAAGTTTGTAGGTTTCAGTGAAGGGCCATTACCTTGCCTTGGATTAATTTGGGCGGATATGACTGTAAGTAAATATAAATAGGGGCGCGGTGGCTCAGTGGGTGAGACAGCTGAGCTTGTCGATCGGAAGGTCGGCAGTTCAGCGGTTCGAATCCCTAGTGTCACATAATGGGGTGAGCTCCCGT
>JANHFP010003736.1:28482-41421 GCA_032468135.1 Calamaria suluensis
TCAGTGGGAATAAGATAGCAAATGTCTGCCTGGGGAATGAGATCATCAAATTCCCACCAACAGTATACCCAGGGGGATTGGATGGAATTGTCCAGAAGACCTCACCAATCCCTAACAATGAAAACGCTGTATCTGTGCCCTCAGTTTCTTCCTTGTGTATTCTGTATAAAAAACCTGAATAAACTCTGCTTAGGCAGACATTTTTGCCACCACTGTGATGCCTGCCTCTTGAATCGCAACAGCATTGTATGTATGATATCTCATTTATCTGTCCCTTGTAGCTTTTTTGGGCAGTGGGATGCGAGTGGGGATATTATTCCCTGGAATAAGGTTATTGCAACCTCAATGTGGGAGCAGGTGTTACTAGTAGTCTTAAGAACATTATGTTATACTTCTTTAAGTGGCTGTGTCTAGACCAGAGGTGCTGGATAGGTAATTATTGCCTGGTCTCCAAACTTTCTTTTATTATGAAGGTTATAGAGATACCGGTAGTAGTGAGGGAACAATTACTGGATATCAAAAATGAAATGGATTATGTATTGTCAGTATGGGTTTGAGCCTGAGCATGCAATGGAGAAAGCTTTGGTATGATAGTTGATGTACTCTTTTCAGAGTGCACTTATGCTGGTTCGTTTAGACCACATGGTGGCTTTCAATACCATCAGCCATGATAACCTTCTGGACCTACTTTGGAAAATATGGATTAGAACTGTGTGTTGTGCTGGTTCCACTCTCTTTTTTTTAGTGGTTAGTTAGTAGTGGTATGAGGGAAGAGGTCATCTTACTGGCTGGATGCCACAAAATCAATATTTTTTTTCCATATTATTTAATATCTATATGAAAGCAATGCATGAAATCATATACCCTTTTACGGTTCAGTATAACATGTATCTGCCAGGTATGAAAAACTGGGACCACACATTAATGTCCTGTTAAGATGATTACTCATACCTAGAATTTTGACCAAGAATCTAATCAACTAACAGCACTAAATTGGCACTAGATAAGAATCAAAGGAATGCAAGAGAGGTTAGATTTAGACTGTTCATGGGAACACAATGACACTAGACCAATTCCTCTCTTAACACTGCCCTCAGGTTTTGCCTGCTTTTCTCCTATAGTGTTCTGAGTTAATCCTGCTGGCAAGATCTTGTCATGGAGGGAATGGATGGAAGAAAATAGCATAAAATTGAATCTTTAGCAAGATGGAGTTATTGTTGGTCCTTAAGGATGTTTAGGAAGTTCCAGTGTTTCTTGATGGGGAAGCACTGTCTCTGAAAGAGATGGTCTGTGACTTAGGTACTCTCTTTTAGGTTTCTGCTTAAATCACAGGTAGGACCTGATTCATTGGATCCAAAATGCAGCAACTCAAATGTTTTCTGAGCCTTCTCCTTGGAAGTAAAATTACACTAGTGCCATGGGTCCTTCATTGGCTATCTGTTGGCTTTTACTTGAATTTAATCTATAGTTCCTTTCTGGCTTGGCATCAAGTTACCTTCAGAACCACATTCTTGCCGCCCCATATCAACCCAATCTACTAAATCTTACTGGGAAAAGCAAATGGTGGTTGTCAATTTTAGAGAGCTTTAGGAGAATGAAGCATTGAGGCACTGCTTTTGTGCAGCAATGCCATGTCTCTGAGATTTCCTTGCAGTGGAAGTTAGATTAGCTTGACCTTTCAGAAATACTTGAAGATGGAACTCTTCCAGATGGCATTTGAAACTTGATGATTCTGTGGGAAAGGCTTTTTTTAAAAAAAGATTTTTTCTTGCATGCTTCATGTTTTGTCTGGTAGGAACTAGACTATGGATGTTTCAGTGAAGTTTGGATTCCTGTGTAGCTACTGAGAATCCTGTGGAAATGTTGCAGTGTTTAAATGTGAGAAATAAAGAGGTTATATAGTCAAACTTAGACCTGCCTTTACAAAAATCTTTATTATTGTTTAGATTTATCATGGTTGAATTGAGTTAATTAATTACACATCTGTCTGAACTACATGCAGACCATGAAAGAAAAATAGATATCTGAGCCCTGATTGGTTTGTTTTCTCGACGTTTTCCCAAAAATTATCTACTTTGTTTTCTTTTGGGCAAACTGCCATTTTGTATATTAGATGAAACTATCACTCCTAAGATAAACTTGAAACATCCATCAAAATGTATTACACTTACCATACATTCTAGATCACAGTTTGATGATTTTCTATTCATTTGGTCCTGCAGAATAGATGGGCACTACTGCAGTTTGTGCTCTAAAAATAATATTGACATTTTGGCATTGTTAATTCTCTTCAAAATAATGAATGCTAACTGTTCAGTTACCAGTGCTTAAAACTTTCAGTATATGTGTGCCTTATACAACAACATTATAAACACTAGCCACAATCCAAATTGTCCCTTTATACAGAAACCTCTGGGATTCCTCCAGGTCTTTCAAAATATGAAATGGTAGCAATTCAATTCAAGCCTATTCAGCAGTCTCAAAATGACAAAGTGAACTTTGTTTACAATATTTTATTCAAAGTGGTATACCAGAAATTAAAGGGGAAAATAAATGGGAATAGTAAATCAAATACAGAAATCAAAAATACCTCAAACTATGCAGCAGGTTGCAAATCTTTCTGCATTATGTGCCTTGCTCTAAAGGAGGTGGAATCTAGGGTTAAAGTAACAAATGTAAAATTATCATAGTTACTTAATTGCATATGTAAGCAAAAGCCAATTATGCGACAATATGATATCTCTTAGGGTACAAAGGCAATTAAAAGCACACCTTACAACAAAGCCACATGATGTACCATGTTCTAGCTTAGATTCCAAAATACTATTAAAATGTATTCCATAATTGAGGTGCAACCACTGGCTACATTGTTATCACTGCACTGAGAGCCAGTTTGGTCTAGGGGTTAAGGCATGAGGCTAGAAAGCAGGAGACTCTTAGTTCAAGTTCCATTTTATCCTTGAAATTTAATGGGTGATTTTGGGCCACTCAAACTCTCTCAGGCCCCAGGTGCCAGGGTTCCAAGTAACACTCTCAACAAAAGAAGAGTCCAAGGCTTGAAGTTCCTCAAAGTTCCATTTTATTGGAGATGTCATATTGGCACATCTGTAAAAGCCCAAACCTGAAAGTTCTGGGTTTTCCCTACCCAAAGGAAAGTCAAAGATCCATCCCCTATACCCGCAAGTCCATCACATGACCCAATTAATTCACTGTCCCAACTGGAGACACTCCCATCCAGGTGCAGGCTGAATGGCTCCCAGAGAAAGGAATATTGTTATGGCTAATTCTTTACCACTCCATGCAATCCCTCCTCCCGTTTTCCCAGGCACTAAATGTGGCAGCCCTGAATGGTAAAAATGGCTTATAGGGCTGACACCACTGTTGTTATTGTGGGGAAAATAAGAGAAGGAATGTGTATCAGATATGTTTGCCAACTTTGCCACCTTGAATTATTTGTAATAATAAAATTTAAAAAAGAAATACATATTAATTAAAATTCTAAAGAGGTACCTTTAGCAGATCTTCTGTGGAGTTCTCCAATAGGATGGATAAACTGTGATTAGATCAGTCAATCCCTTATGTAATCCAGTAAAGTGTAGAATAGAGTTGTTTAAAGGTAATATACAATAGTATGTATTGGATCCAGGTGTTTGATGGAAACCAGTGAAGAAATTGCAAAGCAGGTGTAGTACATTTTCCCACAAAGAGTCAATACCATCTGTAGCAAAGTATTTTTAGAGAATGCACTGAAGTGATTTCCTCAAAATGACTGCATTTTTTCCTTGGTCAGAACATTGAGTTAAAGCAACACAATTCTTAGTTTGTCTGTGAAGCATTTGGTGTCAATGTTCAAGAAAATCTTATCTAATTAACACTTCTCTCCCTCCTGTGAATATCTCTGCCACAATCTATAAATCAAAATCATTTGGTTTGCTGCCTTTATTAGCATATCTATCTTGATTTATGCAGATTAGACTAAAATCTGCAGAATAGATTAATATCCACAGTTTTCAGAAGCCTAATTGTGGCTTTGTACAATTTATGCTTTTCTTGTACAATCTGTTTGACATGAAGAAATTAAAATCAAGACCAGTGAGAATGAGAGCCACAGTACAATGGTCCCACTCTCAGTATTTCCAACTCTAAGGTATATGTAATGCTGTTAATCCCACATATTTCAAAGGAAAGCAACCACATGAGTATCCACTTTCACCAAACCCACCATTCATATTATATATACAAAGATAAAATATTGAATTGAGCACACTTATCAACCAACTTCAGTTTTCCTATAGGACTGCTGATAAAATTTTCCCCACAAACATTTACAGTGTTTATATTCTATATGTAAGCTTTACTCTTTCCACCTTCTCTGTCTCTTGGACAACCAATGTTATTCATTGATATCTTCTGATGTTTCAATTGTCATTTCTTTTCTGGCCTCAGTTTCTTCAGTTTCTTTGCTTGAAACCTCCAGCTTCACATTATCTAACTGTCAGGCACAAGCAATCAGGAACCAAGGTTGTTCAAATGAGTACAAGTTTATTCCATGCTATCTCTTCACAAGAAACCAAACCAGGGGGTGAAATGCTACCAGTTCGGACCAGTTTGGTAGAACCGGTAGGGGAGATTGGGGCCGGTTTGCAGAACCAGTAGCGATTGCTGGCTGGCCATGCCCCAAACCAATCTGCAGCCCTGACATGCATGCCTGCCTTCCACACTGCCTTCCCAGTGTCCCTGTGGCCAGTTTGTGAAGGCAGGCACAGAAGTCAGGCAAGCATGGCTGGGCTGCAGGAAAGGGAGATAGCAACCTAATTCCTTCCCGCAACTCTGCCATGCTTGCCTGCCTTCCATGCTGCCTTTTTCTGCAGCATTCCCCTCCCCTCTTTGGATTGCCCTGCAGGGGAGGTCTGCCTTTGTAGAAACAGGGTGGGCAGTTTGTACAGAGGATTAATGGGTGTGTGTGCACAGCCATCCAGGCTGGAGAGTAGGGCAAGAGAATGCTCCGAAATTAGCTTGGGCAGAATGACATGAGTGTTTGACATGCATGATGTCAACTTGGCCATGCCCACCAAGCTATGCCCAAGCCACACCCACAAAACTGGTGGCAACAATTTTTGGATTTCACCCCTGAACCAAACTATTAATTGTCAAGGCAGTTCCAGTGTTTCTTGATGGGGAAGCACTATTTCTGAAAGAGCTGGTCTGTGATTTAGGGATTCTCTTTCAGGTTTCTTCTTAAATCACAGATAGGAGCTAATTCATCAAGTCCAAAATGCAGTGGTAGATATGAGTCAATGGAATCCAAGGAAGGTTGAATTAGATCTCTTGTGAGTGCAAAGGACTCAAAATCAATGATGCACTTTACCTTCCTTGGGCTCAGCCTGGTCATTCCTACATCAACTTGCACGCTATGATGTCTATTCTTTATTGTTATTTTTTACCTGCAACCCATTAGAAATTGCATTCTCGTAGTCTAACAGCACAGGTTTGTCACTTAGGACAATAAGAACAGGTAGAATATTATTAATGGATTGATAATTGTCTGACCTCTACTGTCTTTTCCTATTTCACTATATAAAAGCAGTCGATAAAAAAACAACAAGTAGACCTGTTTATTTGTGTGAGGTAGCTAAAATTCACTTTGACAAGGTGGATTGCACCTTGGAGGTGATATGATTCTCCTCTTCAAGATGAAAAGGCAGTGTGATTTGATTTGTCTTATGAAGATGTCTTTTTGTGTTGCCTCACAGCTTTCAGTGGCAATAACAATCACCACAAAAGCTTTCAATGTGCCTCTGCAAAAACCTCTTCTCACTATTGGACATGGCAGTTGAAATGCCAGAGGAGAGGCAAAGTAAGGCAACATGGCTGCTTTACCTTTAGAAAAGGTGGAAGAGGTACATTGCTTTGTGAAACAACTTGAAAAGATGCTGCGCACAAGCATGATATTTTTCAAGATTTGACAGATTTGCTGCTTGTTGGTAGGTTATCAGCTGAAGGTTAAATAAGCCACATATATATTAGGCTTCATTCACATGAAGATGAGAAGTGGCAATGATGAAAAATGTCAAAGTTTTCTCATTGCACTCATAGCTGCATAGTTAACAGTAGCTGTTTCTTGTATTTTACAGTATTTATTATGTCATTATGGAGCTATGCTATTATTGTAGCAATAATGAATTAAATGTTTACAATTAAATGGAACATTAAGATAGGGACAGTAGAAATGCTGGTCCTCTTATGCATGCCCTTCACAGACCTCTTAGGAAAAGAGTGAGGTCAACAGTAGCCAGTCTCAGGTTCAAATTTGGAGCTTTTTGGGATGAGACCACATAGTCAGGTTGTCAGGCATAGTCAGGCATTGATTACTCTGTTGCTGAAGTCATATTTTCTGCAATTGAGTTTGGAGTGGTTCACTTTAAGTTTGTATCTATTGTGTGCTCTTGTATTGTTGTGCTTGAAGGTGAAGTAGTCCTTGACAATGCAGCAAATGATTTTATGAGCTATGTTTGGGCCGTACCGAAGGCGGCGTAGTTCTAAATTTTCTAAACTAAGAATTTCAAGTCTAGTGGCCTAAGGTATTTTATTGCGAGCAGAGGAGTGGAGGACTCTCCTTGTGAAATATTTCTGTACACGTTTCATTGTATTAATGTCAGATATGCAGTGTGGATTGCAAACAGATGAGCTGTATTCGAGGATTGGCCTAGCAAATGTATTGTATGCTCTGGTAAGGAGTGTAATATTTCTGGAGAAGAATCTGTGCAAGATTAGATTTACAACCCTTAATGCATTTTTTTGCGATGTTATTAAAGTGGACTTTGGCACTTGGTGAGCAGTTCCTTGAGAATTTCGTTTGGATCATTGTCTTGATATGAACCTATCCTTTGTCCTTTAAATGCTGCTTTTCATAGCCTCTGCCAAGGTTGTAGATGATTCCAGCCAACATCAATTATGAGCTACATACATTAACAAAATAATCAAAGGCGATTGTCCTGTCTTCCCCCATTCAATTTTTTTTATTTTAAAAAAGAAAAGACCTCCAAATATGAAGCCCCTGCCTACACATGCAGATACGGATATGATTGCACGCCATTAAGTCCTTCCGTTAATATAAAATAATTGTGGAACTGGTTGGCAAATTAAAGATGGTTGTTATTGATTCCAAAAATACTTTTGCTTTCAGCAAAATACATTTTTAATTACTTTACTACTAGCTGTCATTTTTCATAAACCAGTCTAGACAACTCGTGCCAAATCATGCAAAAAACTGATTTCAATGAACTGCCTTCCCGTAATATCAAAGATCTGAAAAATATTCATATTTCCTATATATATTTGAATCTCAAGTAAGGAAGAGAAGAAAATAAGCTCTCATTTCACATGCAACTATAGCAAAAAAGTCCTGTTTAGGAAATAATTGCTTTAGCCGATTAGCTTTTCACTTTTTCATTAAAAAAGAAAAGAAAAAACAAAACAGAATCTGCCTGTTTAGGAGGAAAATTTAAAAGATAAATAGTAGAAGTCCTTATGAATTGCTGCTTTTTTTTTCCTTTTTGCTCTTTCCTTTTCTAATAATTTGTCAGCTGAAGCTTCGCATTTCTCTTTTCCTGAAACAGATTACTGCAAAGATCAAAATCTAGCAAAATCTGCATATCCATGGGTTTTTAAAAATATGCATTCTCCAGTCTGCCTTTATGCTTATTTATCTTGGGCACATCGGGTTGGAGAGGGGAAACAAGGAACAATCTTAAGTTCTATTTGCTTCACACTTTCAACTGGAATGATTAAACCAAGTGGTTGTAAGTAAATGGCAGAGGGAGGGAGGGAAGGAGGGAGAGAGAGACACACACACAGAGAGAGAAAGAGAATACACTGGTATAGAATTTGCTTTTAGCATCAGAATCAATGTCCAAATCTAAAATTGATATAATTGACTGTTAATTAATTCCCTTGATATTTTCATTAGCACATCCAAGCAACAAGTCTTATGTTTGGCACTTTTTGAATTATTCAGGAAGAATTCAGATGTGCTGTAATGAAAGCGTTATTCAGTTGCTTCTATGCCTGCTAATAATGTTAAAAGCAAGGTGTGTTTTGTGTTCTCTCTCTCTTTTTTTTCTCTCTCTCTCCCCCCTCTCTCTTCTCTCTCTCCCCCTTACTGAACAAGCAATGTAAGATTTTCAAAATGCAGCATTTAGTTTAGTAATCAGAGACCC
Source organism: Calamaria suluensis (assembly GCA_032468135.1). Classification (NCBI taxonomy): domain Eukaryota; kingdom Metazoa; phylum Chordata; class Lepidosauria; order Squamata; family Calamariidae; genus Calamaria; species Calamaria suluensis. The sequence continues at coordinate 36,702 of JANHFP010003736.1, forward strand.
CTTTATTTTCTCCTCTTCTTCTTCCTTCTCCATAGGAAACAAATTGCTGAGCAATAGAGCATTTTCAACTTGGTTTTATGGTATTTGTGATAGTAAGCTTTTTAAGGCTGCTGTCCTAAGACTAAGGGATGGCAACCTTGGATGGAAAAATTGCTCTTCTTCTTCTGGTTTTTTTTTTCTGTTTTTTCTCCTAAATCTGGTTTTCTTGAATCAGAAATTCCAGTAGTGAGTGGAAGAGGAAAAGAGCAGATAATTTCAGCAGGTGATATGAAGAATGATTTGTAGAGAGGAACACAACTTGAGTTCCTCCCCAGCTTTATACCCAAATGCTTTATCCTTTAGTTAGTTAGTTAGTTAGTTAGTTAGTTAGTTAGTTAGTTAGTTGGTTGGTTGGTTGGTTGGTTGGTTGGTTGGTTAGTTGGTTGGTTGGTTGGTTGGTTGGTTGGTTGGTTGGTTGGTTGGTTGGTTAGCAAGTAAGCTAGCTAGCTAGTTAGTTTGTTGAACATGTACGAGAAACAGGTATAAGTATAAACATGGACATGAAGACAGGAAATGAGTACAAATAAATGGGGACAGTAGGAGAGGGATGGAAGGCACATTGGTGCACTTATGCATTCCTCTTACTAATGGGATGAGTTCCACAGAAGACAGTTTAAGGTTAAAGTTTTGGGTGTTTGAGGATGTAACAGCAGAATCAGGTAGTGCATTCCAGGCATTGACCACTCTTTTGCTGAAGTTGTATTTTCTGCAGTCAAGTTTGGAGCAGTTTCCCTTGAGTTTGTATCTATTGCTTGCCCATGTATTATTGTAGTTGAAGCTGAAGTAGTCATTGGCAGGTAGGACATTGTAGCAAATAATTTTGTGTACTATGCTTAGGTCAGAGTATAGGTGGCGTAGTTCTAGCTTAAGCCTGGTGGCATAAGGGATTCTATCATGAGCAGTGGAGTGGAGTGCTATTCTCATGAAATGCCTTTGGACACACTCAATTGTATTAATGTCTGATATACAGTGTGGATTCCAGGCAGATGAGCTGTATTCAAGATTTGGTCTGGTAAAGGTTTTGTGTGCCTTAGTTTGCGGCACAATGTTACCGGGGAAGAAGGTTCCTCGTAAGGTTTCAAGTAGCAGAAGGGAAAAATAATTTCACACATGTCTCAGGAGTTCCTGATCAATGGCATGATCTGAAATGAGATCCTGTTCCACCCAATTCAGAAGTTAAGGGGTTGTGTGTTTTTCATGCTTTGTTCTGTGGATCATCTAGTTCAGCTCTGATCAAGCTCTCTAAGGTAAAGTTTAAGGTTCCCCTCACACATATGTGCTAGTCATTCCCGACTCTATGGGGTGGTGCTCATCTCCGTTTCAAAGCCGAAGAGCCAGCGCTGTCCGAAGACGTCTCCGTGGTCATGTGGCCAGTGTGACTCAACGCCAAAGGCGCAGGGACAGTTGTTACCTTCCCACCAAAGGTGTCCCTATTTTTTCTACTTGCATTTTTTACCTGCTTTCGAAACTGCTAGGCTGGCAGAAGCTGGGACATGTCACGGGAGCTCACCCCGTTATGCGGCACTAGGGATTCGAACCGCTGAACTGCCAACCCTTCTGATTGACAAGCTCAGCATCTGAGCCACTGAGCCACTGCATCCCTGTATTAAGTGGCTTAGGAAGGTCTATTTCCATTATGTTATAACTAGTTAAGGCCAGTTTGTAATGGTAAGTGGTAAGCCTGGGGTTAGCCATTGTTCTTTAACCTCTGCATAAAACATCAAAGCCAGCATTGCTGGTAGGCTTCTTGTTGTCTGCAATTCCATTTATATGTAGTAAGGTACTAAGTAGCAGGAATCTCATAAATCTTGGTGCTCCAGAATAAGAGTCTGGAGGGGACTAGGTGGCGTGCTTGATGGATGCACTATTCTTAATGCACTTGCCTCTTTCCTAAGGGACTATGAGTCTGAATTTAGCTAAAAAGAGAATGATCTGCTTCTCAATAGATGGCATTAAATGTACATAAGCAAGGAGTCGAACCTATTACATGGGGACTGAAGCAATCTTCAGTCATCTACAGGCCTCACAGGGTATTCTAAAGAAGGGTTACATAACTTCTGGGTGATACATGTTGAGGACCACACCTTAGCACAGTCAAAACCTTTTTACCATCATCTAAGCCAAGGGTAGGAACACAGTGGCTCAGCAGGTAAGGCAGCTGAGTTTGTTCATCAGAAGCTCAGCAATTCAGCGGTTCAAATCCCTAGTGCCTTGTAATGGGGTGAGCTCACGTTACTTGTCCCAGCTTCTGCCAAACTAGCAGTTTCGAAAGCACCTAAAAATGCAAGTAGAAAAAATGGGGACCACCTTTGGTGGGAAGGTAACAGTGTTCATTGCGCCTTTGGCGTTGAGTCATGCCGGCCACATGACCACAGAGACGTCTTCGGACAATGCTGGCTCTTCAGCTTTGAAACGGAAATGAGCACCAGCCCCTAGAGTCGGAAACGACTAGCACATATGTGCGAGGGAAACCTTTACCTTTTTAAGCCAAGGGTCTCCAAATATGGCAACTTTCAGACTTGTGGACTTCAACTCCCAGAATTCCCCAGGGTGGTTAGCTGAGGAACTCTAGGACTTGAAGTCTACAGGTCTTAAAGCTGTCAAGTTTGGAGACTCCTGATCCTAAGCGCACGCAGGAATATGAAGAATGGCCTGTTGACGCTTAGAAAGCAGCAGGCAATATTTATAAAGGTAAAAATAAAGGTTTCCCTCGCACACATGTGCTAGTCGTTTACGACTCTAGGGGGCGGTGCTCAACTCCTTTTCAAAGCCGAAGAGCCAGCGCTGTCCAAAGACGTCTCCGGGGTCATCTTGTGGCTTTCTGGGTTTTGGGGTTGTTGTTTTTTTTTTTAAAAAAAAAAAAGTTTGCCAAATTCTGCATTAAACTAATCACGGTTGCCTGGTGGTCATTGTTTCCAACGGAATATGCTATTCCAAGCATAATCAGATGTGCTGCCGAGTGAATAGCTCCTGGTATCACCCACCAGTCAAAATACTTATTTGCTAGTTCAGCAGGGCTGAGCTGGGAGTCATCTTCTCTTCCTTTGCAACGGGAGCGGTCAAGATTAATTCCCCATTCATTCGAAAACAAAAGAACAAAGGTGAGGAGGACGAGATTTCCGGCTGTCAAGAAAGCAGCAGGCAAACGGGGTTACGCGTCTACTACTGTTCCCACTCTCCTTAATAACGTTGGAGCCATTATGCAAATCAGGAGTAAGAGCCTATTCCGGGGGAGACGCAAGAGGAACAATTGGGCATTAAAAAGAAAAAAAAAAAACCAAAAACCTCCACCACCACAAAGCCTCCTCCTGACAGCCACAGCTCAATCAATGTGGCAGGTCTATCAGTGGCCTCAGGTTGCCTGCCTGATTGACAGACGGCAGATGATGGAGGAATGAGATTGTCAGGGTAAGCTGCTGATCACCCCAGAGTTTTTTTTCTCCCCCGTAATGACTGAAAACAAAGGCGGGCCGCCCAAGGTGATCTCTTGTTTTACAAGGAAGACAGGAGACTAACAGCCGCTGTGTCTTATGTAATGACTTCACCAACATGGCAGTGTCGGGATGAAAATGGCTCTCCCATCTTCCAGGGCGATGCAATTTTAATCGGCCCCATGAATCTTTCTTTCTTTTCTTTTTCTTTTTTTTTCTTTTTTGCATTTTGCTATTTAGGTACCATTATAGGACCGTTACAGGGACAGGGTAGCTCAGCGGGTAAGACAGCTGAGCTTGTCGATCGGAAGGTCGGCAGTTCAGCGGTTAGGATCCCTAGTGGCGTGTAATGGGGTGAGCTCCTGTGACTTGTCCCAGCTTCTGCCAACCTAGCAGTTTCGAAAGCAGGTAAAAAATGCAAGTAGGAAAAATAGGGAACACCTATTGGCGGGAAGGGGAGCAGCGTCCCGTGCTTTAGTCGTGCCGGCCACTTGAGACGTCTTCAGACAGCGCTGGCTCTTCGGCTTTGAAATGGAGATGAGCCCTGGCCCCTAGAGTTGGGAACGACCTTTACCTTTACCTTTTACTTAATCAGAAGTGGAAGAGACTGTCACACTTCTACTTGTAAGTGGTGCCGAAGCAAGAACTTCCACAGACACCGTTTTTTTTCCAATCTCTGAACATCGAACTTCATTTGCCAAAATGCCTACTTACCGGCTGGTAAATACACAAGAAAGGCAGAGGTGGGTTTCACATGCCCTTCCCCCCAACACATGTGCCTGTGCCCCCCTGCACAAGCACCAACTCGAAGTGTGCTTCCCCCCCCAAAAGTGCTCTGCCCCGGCGCATGTGTGGTAGAGAACCAATACCCAGCTGGCCGGCGGGAGGCGCATACCCATGCATGGCATGGCAAAGCTTGGATGATGGCCCATGTGCCCACAGAGAGGGCATTGTGTCAGTTTTGGAAACCATATTAGGCCTGAAGTTTCAAGCTGCCACTAATGGCTGTGGTAAGAGGGAGAGAATATGATGAAATACTATAGGGGAGAAATGCTACCAGTTCGGTAGAACTGGTAGCAGAGATTGGGGCTAGTTTGCAGAACCTGTAGCGATTGCTGGCTGGCCACGCCCCCAAACCGATTAGTTAGTTAGTTAGTTAGTTAGTTAGTTAGATAGGTTGGTTGGTTGGTTGGTTGGTTGGTTGGTTGGTTGGTTGGATGGATGGATGGATGGATGGATGGATGGATGGA
>JANHFP010003738.1:18653-43002 GCA_032468135.1 Calamaria suluensis
GAAAAATTTAGAACCCACCACTGATTCAGTGACTATTCATATTTTCAAGAGCACTGAATGAATGGTACTTATGACCAGTCATCAGAGTTGCAATCTTGCAACACCCTCGTGTTCATGTGATCAAAATTTAGGCGCTTGGCAAGCCACCACATTTATGACTGCAGCATGTGCTTCAACTCCCCCCCCCCACCTCCCAATTTTTCCTGTCTGCCTTTTTGGCTGCCTTGCACTCCACTGTCCCTGCTGCCCTCACCACTTTGCACTCCTCTGTCCTGCACCCTGCTATCCCTGCAGGCTCCTGCTCCCCCAACTGACCTTTGCCATCTTCTTCCTTGTAAGGCTACTGTGACACGTTGTGGCTGGGCATACCTTGTCGGCAGCAGGAGGGAGAAGATGGCAGAGGTCAGCTAGGGTGTGGTGGTGGTGGTGGTGGAGTCCTGGGCAGAAGAAAGGCTGAGATGTCAGGAATTAGAAGCTGAGGTGAGGCAGGGCAAGCTTACTGGGCCAGACCAGAGAGGAGGCAGCGAGACAGGAGAAGCATGGCGCCTCAAGTAATGACTGCAGATTATCAGGATTACCATAATTTAAGTGGCACAGTCACTTAACAACTTATCTAACAATTTATCTAACAACTTTTTCATTTAGCAGCAGAAATTCTGGTCCAAATTTAGGGCCAATGAGTAACAATGAGTATGGTGAAATTGGGATATTAAACAAGGCATGAAAACTTCATGACCCGAACAATGTTGTGTTTATGAATTCTTAAATTACACTTCTTATACTCCTGTATGTCTGTACCATAAATAGAAGATCTGCCAGTGACATCTTACATACTTTTTCCAGATATATAGATTTTTCCCAGGATTTGACTGGTTTTTCCTTGACCCTATCACATCAAGTGGAATAAAGTTTGCTAATGATGAGAATGTGAAGCACATTTCATGCTCTCTGCTTGTTCTTCATGCTGAAGATGATCCTGTGGTTCCATTTCATCTTGGAAAAAAGGTGTTGCTTTTTTTAACTCTTGCCACTGCCATAACTTTATAAATATTCTGAAATAGCTAGAGTAGTAACAGAGCTTGAATGATTGCAATTTAATTTCTGTGGGGCAAATCACTGATAATACATCAAACCTTGACTGCAGCTATTGGAAGAAATGCATTTTTAGAGAGTGCTGGTGGAGGCAAATAACTTACCTCTGTCTTATTTGCCTTTTATATTGTCAAGAAAACTATTTCTAAAATGTGTTTTCATTCAAGTATCACTTATCCTAGATGAATTAGAAAAGTATGGCTCAAATCTGTGTATTCCTCCTTGATAATTCACCTGCTCTTTCTTATTCTAATATCCAAAGCTGCAGCCTTGTCTGTCATTGTATAATCCCGAACCAGTCTTTTTCTCTATTATTCTTTCCATCTCTGCACAATAGCATTTAAAGTTGCTGAGATTGAGATGGTATAGTGCAAGGCTGTCAAACTTGTGGTTTGGATGTGTCACGTGCTGGCCACAACCATGCCCAGTTTAGTGAAGGGGGGAAAGTCCTGATATGTCACATGATGCTGTCATGAAAAGAGTTTGACACCTCTGGTATAGTGTCTTCCACTAAGAGTTTATCAGAGAAGAATGTGAAATACACTGTGATGTGTACATGGTTTTATATTTGCCTCTAATCTGAAGTTATCACCATGACTTGGTTTTAGTCATCATTGTTGGAATTGGTGAAATGGGAGCTGACAGCTATCCTGTATCTACAAAAAGAAACAGTGAAGTCTGTGCAATCAAATAGTGTCCCTCTTTGTGTACTACAGAATGAAAAGTCAGGAAAATGTATACAAGAGAAAAATTGAACTTTAGTTTTAACTCAGTGCCTGTCATACATATTAGATGGTAAATTTCATCATTCCATGGCCTTTGGCCAGGATGATTGTTTGTTTATCATATTTATATAGCCACTCATCTCACAAATCTGTGGCACTGAGCAGCATACACAGTAAAGAAAAGATAATAAAGAACTAAAAATTATGTAAACCACTTAGGGCTTTAAAGCACTATAAAGCGGTATATGTCTAAGTGCTACTACTATTTTGATTAATGCTAAGGGACTCTTTTTCTGTAATTTCAACTTTTGTTGAACTTCTTAGGTCCAAAGATTTGTACATTACAGCAAGTCCCCAGCTTAAGAAAAACCTGGTTTTAGGGTGACCCATAGTTAAGAATGGGGTCTATGGTAGCAAACATAAAGTTAAATACACAATGGTTTAACTTAATTACGCAATACTGCTTATACAATATTATGCAATAGTACTGTTCCAGCTTACATACAAATTTGATTTAATAGTTGAACAAAAACTTCAATTGGAAATGGAACTCAACTCATTCTTAAACTGGGAACCATCTGTACTACCTTGTATTTAATTTTAATATGGTGAAAGCATTTGCTTTTAAATATCTTCACAGCTGTACAACATTGCTGCCCCATCTCGGAACTTTCGGGATTACAAAGTACAGTTTGTTCCATTTCACAAAGAGCTAGGATACAGGCATAAATACATCTACAAGAGCCCAGAGCTACCTCGAATATTACGGTAATTAAAGAGCTAATTCATATGTACTGGGGTTAGCTGGTTGGTAATATTAGCAGATGTAATCTGCTAGACTTCTGAAGGGTAATTTTTCCAGTGGTATTGGAATTTGTATTACAGGGATATGAGAGGGAGATACTGTGGAATATTTTGATATTGTTTTTATGACATGAATGTTTGGCAGAAGGAGTGGAAGAATGTGTGTGTCTGATTCCCTTCTTGTGATCTGTCAGTTTATATCATATTTTTGTCTTAGAGCAAGTCAAACTCTTGGGAATAACCCCTGAACCTTTAGTGTCAAGATTAATTATCTGGTATTTTATTTTTAATCTTGTTAGATGTGGAGCCCTGGCTTTTTCCCTAGACTGCATTATTTATGTTCCAGGGTTTTCCCAGCTATATAAAGGCAAACGACTCCTACAAGAGTTTACTGTTAAAAAAGATCAGGTCACAGACTTGATAAGCTGTTTGTGTATTCCCCTTCTCACAGCATTAAAAAACACCCTACCATTGAGCCATCCAGGAAAGGAAGTAGTACAGTGCAGTTGTATGCTGACAGATAAGGGGAGAAGAGGAAATGGATGAACCTAAAATGGCAAAATATTTGACACAATAAACAGCTGTTTTTTCCCCCTTCTTAGGGAATTCCTGGGAAAATCTGCACATCATCATCATCACTGAAGACTTTTAACATGTTACACTTAAAATCATACCACCTTTGAAAAAGAAAAAAAAAGTCTGCTGTTATTGAAACCCAAGCCCTGGATATGCCACTGATTCTGGCTTCAATTCTAAAAGATACCTTGAAATCCCAAGTTTTGGGACAATAGATATGAAGAATGAATGTAATTGGCTTCTTGCGTCTTTTACCCCCCCTAAAGAATGAGGGAGCAAAATGTTGGAACAATTAAGTTCAAGCACAATAAAGACTTTATAACCCTCCTGCCACCACGCCTGCTTTCTCCCAGAAATTATAAACATTCTCACAATATTGTGCCGGATTGTTACAACAGCTCTTTACAAGACAAAAGAACTTGCACTCTAAAACATAGCTGGACTATAGTTATCTGCAAAAATGTAATTCTTACAACTTTTCAGTGCTATCTCTATTTTTTTTTTGAGCTGCAGGTTTTCTTCTAGAATTTAGTTTGGTAAGGGATATTTTTCTCCTGTAGCTTGTAGAAGATAAATTTAAATTAATTTTAGAAACCAGAGACAAACAGATACACAAGACAACATTTTAGAATGAATTGAAGGATGACTCAGTTTTTTTAAAAATGTGCCTGTTTAATGATTATAATTTAACATTGGTCAGTTTTCCCTTTATTGCTTTGCTTTCAACTCTCCCAGACAAGAAATACATAAAAATAATATTATACCTCCGTCTACAGACATGCATCCATGCTGAAATGTTGCCTCTACTTTTCAAACCATTTTCTTTTGACGTGCATATCCCTTAAGTGAAGTACATCATATTAATTAAATATTATCTTTGGAAGTTGTTTGAAGTAACTTTTCTTTTAACAGATGTCTTTAAGTTTAGACATGTGGGAGAATGTGTGTTTTCGCTGTGGTAAAGATGTCTTCCAGTCTCTTCTAATCATAGAGAGAAATATAAGCACTTTGGGAGTGAAAATGAAATGATACCATTTTAAACAATTGTGATTCTTCAGACATCCCAGCCTAACCATTTCCTTCAAAATGCTCAGGTACACTAGAGGTGGTCAAAAGTTTCCTTTTTAAATACAATATGAACAGAAATTAACCTTTTTATTTCTTTTGATGTGCATTTTCTTTGGGAATAAAACTCATTCTGAATTCTCAGCAGTGAAATTATTCATAGTTTCATATGAAATGCTGAAATATCACCCAAGTCAACCAAAGGTATTGAAAGTGACACTGTTAACAGTACTTTATCCCTGATCATTCAAGTAATTACTTTCTACTACAAAAAGTGAAGGTTGTTTTTAGTTTGCTATGTATATCATTAAAACCTGTGATGTATGAAATCTACCTTACTGACTTTAAATGTTCCATTTAGTTAACACAAGGTATGAATAAATACTTTTTTCTTTTATTATATTAAAATTATAGTTTCTATACTGAATTGAGCAGACAATGTAATGACTAGTTTTAACAAATACAGAATCTGGCTTTCATGTACTGCTTTTGAGACTGACCAAATCTTGTATTTTATGACAACTTAGTCCCTTATCCCAGTTATAGCTTACTCAGTAGCAACTCTGTGCATTGCTTCTATTTTGATTGGAAAGAGGTGACTTGTTAAAGCCTCTATGAGTTTTGCAAGGGAGGTTTCTGCTTCCACCATATAATTCTGGAAGTAGAGATGGCTTCTTGACTGAACTGAAGACTGGGGCTACATTCGCAATGCTATGCATTCCATGCCACTTCTTCCAAATAAAATCATGGCTTTAATAAATGAAGATACGTATAATCCTCCCATCATGCACATAAGTGTTTTGCTTTTTATATGTGATGAAACAAGCCAGAAATGTCAGTGAACCATAGTATGGGTTGAGAAACTATAGCTGGTATGTTTCAAATAAGAAAAAAATTATGAAGCCATTGTTTATTTTTTAAAAACAGGTGGTTTTTTTCTTTCACATATTTTATGAACAGAGTATTGACCAAAACAAATCTTGTACAACTTATCCTGTCCAGATATACTTTACATTGTTTTAGTTTCTATCACAATATTCTTTCTTCCCTATTTTTAATCTTACCTTAATATTCCTATATTTATTATAAACAATATCTCCAGCTGCCCTCAAATTCTAGTTTCTTAATTTTATTTCAATTAGTTTTCTTGTAATCATATATTCACTTTAAACTTTTATATTAGTTCATTTTCCATTCTAATAAATGTGAGTATACTCAGGGTTGCTCTTCTACCATTCCATCTCCCTTATTTTACAACAATCCTTCTCCTCTTTCCCTTCCCTCCCTTCTCCTATCCTTTCTACTTTCTTCTTTCATCCTCTCCTTCTCCATCTCTCCTTTCCCTTCCTTTTCCCCACTCCTCTTACCTTCCTCTTCTTCTGACCTTCTTTCCTACTCTTATTTCCAGTTTTATCCTCTCCCTTTCCCTTTGTTCCATTCCTCTCTCTCTTTCCTCTCTTCTCCTACCCCTCTACTCCTCTCTCTCAATTGTTTTCATTTTCAATTCAATATTTTCCAGAATGGTATCCGAGCTAACCTGATTTTTCTCCATTTATTGAATATGTTTCTCATAATCTCCTTCACATTTTTTTGATTAACAATATATTTCATCTTATTCCATTTTTACATTAAAATCTTTTCCACCTCTTATTTTCCTTAATTTCTAATCTCTTATTCTAATGTCATATTTAATTATTTTATTTCCTCATTTACTATTTTAAATGTATACATTTCAATCATTTTTATAATTAAACCAAGTTACATTTCATATTACATCATCTGATCCATTTTACAATAAACAATTTATTTCATCTTGTATGCTTCTTACATATAATTTCTACTATTAATACAGTTCTCTTAAATCAGCTAATAAATGCTTTATCTCTTCTCTCCATTTTTCTTCCCCTTTTAACATTTTAAGGCTCTCCAAAATTCCTTCCAACTCTTATTCTTTTTCTAGTTTTTAAAACTGTTACGTTCATAATTCTCCCCATTTTTACTGTCTATTCCTTCTCTTCCCTTTTTTTTGAGAGATATTCCCCTCCCCATCCATTTTTGCCACTGTCAATCCCAGTGTAATTATCTTATCTTTTATTTTCCCTTCAACATTGTATTCTTGTTTCTCATTTGTGTGTTCTTTTTTCCTTTTTTCCGTATTCTAACCAAGCTTAGCTTCTTTATTGCCCTTAAATGCTTCATGTACATTTTTAAGCATCTCCATTAGTTCCTCATACACCAGATGTTCCATATTGTCCGTTCAAAAATATTTTAATTTTAATTTATGTTTAATTAGGATTCAAGTCCATATAGCCTCTCTTCCCTTTTTAAAAAAATTCTAAATACTATCCAGTTTAAATATTTATCTAGTCCATTCCACTTTAAGGCTTTGTTCTTTTCCACCTCCTTTCAAAGTTGACCCAGGTGCTTAAAGATCAACAAACACTCCTTAAAAATTTCCACATGAAGACCTGCAATCCTTGTAGTGCTTTCTTTCCACCAGCATCTGTTTCTCTTCAATCCATAAATCCCAAAGCAACAAAGTAGCACTTTTAAATCCACAAGCAAATACTTTCTCTTCAATTTCTTTTCCTTTTATTGCTTTTTAATTTCTCCCACTTTAAATCCAATTGTAAAATTGTTCCACTTTAAATTCAATTTTAAACCCAGGTAGAAAGTTTTCTTTTTGGGGCTTAGTCCTTTAACTTCTTCTTTATTCTTCCTCCTCCAATTAAAATTCCCAAGGACCAGTTACCTGCTTATTTCCACACCGAGACCTCTTTAAAACTTTTTAAAAATTTCTTTTTACCTGTGAGTTGGCCAATTGCTCACCTGTTAACAATACTCAATTCAAACATCACTCCTGCACAAATCTTAGTCTGGATGCCCTAGCTTCAGAGCAGTCGTTTTAATGGCTGCCACCCCCACCGCCGGTTCAAAGAGCTGCGTCTGACCCTTCAAGGAACTTGCCTGTTCCTTTTGATCATCCGAGGCGCCTCTTTCTTCTTCGTCCCTCCAAGATTGTTCTGGTCTGAAGAACACACCCACACCCCAGTAGTGGTTTGAGTCTGAATTTTCACGAGGCTCGTAGGAGCCCGCTGTTTCCAGACTGTCTTGCCACGATGCTTCCAGTCATCTCCCCATGAAGCCATTGTTTAAAGATAGGTAGTACATCCTAGCTTATTAGACTCTTAACACTGATTCCCAATTGGGATATTGTAAGAAGCTGTGGTTTACTGAGACTTGTTGATTTGATCACATTAAGCGGGAACAAAGTGATTGTTCGTGAGTGCACCTACATTCCAGTGCAACTTTGTTTATTAAGCTGGGCCATGATCATCCAAACACTGCCATGTGATTACCAAAATCTATTTGAGATTTGAAAAAATCTGTCTCTTATGACAAGGATAGCATGGGTGTTCATTTAGGCCAGTCTTCATCTTGGGAATCGTTCCATATATGCTAGGACTTCAGTTCTAAATTAACTTAAGAATAGAAGAGGCTGTATGTTAGGGAGGAGAGTAGAGAAGGCTGATATTTTGCTATTTGCACATACTTTGTTTTGCTAACAAAATTCAGTGCAGGCATTGCATGGTGAGCAACTAGAGCAAAGTGAATTATGAGCCAATGTGACTGATGGGTTTAAACAGATTGCTTTATAGTGACCCCTCTTTTTGTGAAGTTGGCCCTGAAATATGTCATGTCTTAAAACATTCAATATTGGGCACAATAGACTAGATACTGATGTTCAAAATAGTTTTTTAGTCTGAAAGATATAGCAGATATTACTAATATTGTCTGTACATTATATTTTTTTTCCTGTATCAAACAACTTAGATTTATTCTGCAAACATTAGCTTGTTCTTACTTCCTGCAGTTAAGTAATTACTTCCTGCAGTTAAGTAATCTATCAGTTTTGATTCACAATAACTTGCAAAAGAATTGTGCCACATAAAATTTCATCTTTTCTCCCTTTGTTTAGGATTATTGCATTTAAGAAAGGCAAAAATGCTGTTTCAGCTCTTTTGAGAAAACCAAGTTATGTGTAGCACTGCTCCCGCTGTCACTAATTTAGTATTGATAAAAGTACAGACTAATGTGGCAATGTCTATTCTACCAGTGCAACAAAAACTATATTCCAAAGCATGCACAGTGCTATTTATTCTGACACGTTTCAATTGTTAGGCAAGTAATATGCATTGAAATTGAAATGTTTATCTAAAACAGTGTGTAGTTTTAATAAAAAATGATTTTGACTTCTTGTTTTATTTAGTATAAATCATGGACTGCTGGCATAATCCAAGAAATTATCAGAAAGAATTTAAAATATTGAATATGGATTGGGATCCAAACAACTAGTACATACCTTCTGTTACTCAAAGAATTCTATATGTTGTGAGGCCTGGGCTAATATAGGAACACATTATTTCATTTTATTTTTTGTCAGAGGAAATATGCTCTGCAATTTGTGAGTTACATTGTGCCCAATAACTTGACAATTTTTCTATGACCAATTTTGCATGTTCAGTGAGATTACATCTGGATCTGACTGCTTAAAAGTACTGCTTACAGTAGATGTCCCTCAGATGTTCTATAGATATTCTCTATAAACCAGTGTAGAATTTTCATATTTGTCATTAGTGCTTCCAGAAAATCTTTGATGTTGGTTATATCAACATCAAGAACAAGCATTAATGCAAGTTAAAAATTGGAAGTTACTGAATGTACAGGAAACAAAATGTGAATATTGAAATAATGTAACAAAAACATGAACAGAATGCTGGCAAGGAAAAGCATTGCATGGTCAATTTCTACAAAAGATCGGGGGGGGGGGGAAGTGGAAAAGGCAAAACTTTGGCAGTGGCTTACAACTAGAACATTAAAAATAGAAACTGAAGAACTCAAGAGCAAGCTATTCAAACTAATGCAATTAAGGCCAGAATTTTTTTAAAAAGTAAATGATTTAAAGTAAAAATTGTGCAAAGAACCAGAAGAAATAGTAGAACAGGGGTGTCAAACTGGCAGCCTGTAGGCTGGATGTGTCACGTGCAGGCCACGCCCACCCCAGCTCCACGAATGGGAAGTGTGAAACATCATGTGACAAGTAATGTGGTAAGTTTATCACCTGTGCAGTAGAACATTTACTTTGCAAGATCAAACAAACTGATTATAAACAATGACATAATCGCCAAAATGATTCACAAACTGATGGGGAGGAAATGGAGATTTTGCAGTATTCTTCCCCTGGACTGGGGTGGGAATGGAGATTTTGCAGTATCCTTCCCTTGCCATGCCACCAAGCCATGCTGCACCCACCAAACCGGCAGTAAAAAGTTTTGAAACCCACTTGTTCCAATCCCTCATCACCCCAATTGGAATGGATTTTTCAGGGTCCAATCTGAGTCAGTCACTGGGACCAGTCTTCCAAGGTTTTGGACTCATGCTGGAGCCCATCCTCAGCGCACTTCCCTCTACCAAAACTTTGAACTTTGGGAGTTGAAGTTCACAAGTCTTAAAGTTGCCAAGTTTGGAGACTCCTGACTTAAGGCACCAAGTGTTAAAAGACAATCCACGGAGAGTTCAGTTCTAGTACTTTTACAAGAGGCCTCCAACCATTCTGAACTGACCAAGACCATAAGTTATTTAGTCAAGACAAGCCATAGAATGGAATTTTTGCTTTGCATTTTGACCTCACTCTTGTAACTGGCACATCATACTTATTATTACACTGACTTTAATAATATGGCCATTTTGTAATTTCATTTCAAAATAAAAGGTAAATCAAGTGCAATGTTCATGGACGTTTAATGTTTTGAAAACAGGCAAATAACAGTACTATATCATATAAGCAACACCACACACATTAAAACAAACTCAAAATTGGTTTTGTAAATGACATGATTGTGACAAATACATTTATTTAGCAAGCATGGTAAATTTGCTAATTTGCTTGCTTCAGCCTCCTGCCTGGCTAGTTGTTGCTTGAAGAGATATCCTCTCTGAAGTCGGTGTTGCTCACAATAGTTTTACAGACCATTAAGAAAAATAACGAGGAATAGAACAACACATTCATAAGAGTGTAATGCAAAATACATGTGAGATGGGAATGCTTTCAAACATGCAATAGTTTATGCACAAATTTCAAGACATGATAAGACTTCCTCAGCAGAAACCTGTGATACTTTACTTAGATTTAAATAATAACAACAACACAGTCCACACTATTTAGGGGAAAATGTTCTGTACTGTTATATGCTGGAAAAAATAAATCAACTTTGTTTCCTCATTTGAAACATTTCATGGCATTAAAATGAATCATGGGAACACTGAGCTATAATCAGCCTAAAACAATTCATATTGAAGAAAAGTTTAGCAGCATTCTTTTTAACACAATATTGTGCTCCCTGGAATTCCTCCATTATATATATTCTGCCTTTGAGAAAAACAGATTAAAAGGATTTGTACCCAGCCAATATTCAGCATCTATGAGCTTCAAACCAGGAATGGCCAATCTATTTTCTTCAATGTGGGAATAAATTGACTATGCAATGGAAGGCAAGTAGAATGGTTATTTACTAAGAGCAACAATCAAATAAATCTAGTAGGTACAATGTGTTGTGGATATTAGCCCTTGTCTAAAATGCACTTAAGGATGGCTTTCATGTGCAGCCTGATGACAACATATGGTGAATTGTTCAATGCTTTTTCAACAGAGGTTTCATATTCAACTACTTCTTAGTTGTGAACCTGCTATATAACTGCACAAATTTATTTCTTAAAACAATTAAGGTGACACCGTTTTTTACATCAGCAAGCGAGGAAAGGATAGACTTTTTGAGCTTATATAAACATACTTAAGAGAGAAATTGTTGATTTAAACTTTCAGCTTGTTAAAGGCTAACTTTTAATTGTCGGTATTTTAAAGCCTTTCCCCGATTTTGCTGATTTACTCCTATTTTCTGCCACTGGCCAAGAAATTGCTCAATCCAATTATAGTTAACTGCATTCCTTTCATCTTTAGTAGGACATAAATATCACTTTGCTTATTAAAGAGTAACATAGGTTGGATTAGGACCAGGCTAGCTAAAGAACTATTATGATGAATTTGGGATACTGATTTTATTTTTTTTATTTATTTATTCATTTATTTTAGTAAACTGATGAGGGAATGCCATCCCTTAAAGTAGGCCCTACTTGATTCTGTATTTTCAATGCTATAAAAGTCAGATTAGGCCCCTAACTAATAATATCAAATGAAGAATCTAAAAGGCTATGTATCTGTTTTATAAGACAAGTGATTTGAACTTTTGCTTGTCAGCATGAGAAAAATGTGCAAGAACCAAGGATTTAAGCAAATTCATAGTTTTGTAGAATTATTTCTTTCTATTGATTAACATACTGGATGATCTATCTTTACCTGGTTGGCTTCTAGATAAAGTGCTGCATTTGTAATTATTTGAGTATATAATCCACTCAAGAAACATCAGAATATTTTATTAATGTCCAAATGACTACTTTATTCATTCGGAGCATGCTTGTCCTTCATGATAAAGGACATGAGGACCTTACCTCTGAGAAACAGGAAATATCTGTAAGTGCCAATTAAGAGGGTTTGAGTCTGTCTAGCAAGCATGAATCTGCAAGGGATTTTTTATGCAAGGCAACACAACACAATGGTATGGACTTTTCATGATCAAAGTTAAGATACTCTGTGACAGGCATTTTCAAACAGTAAATTAGGCAAGCTCTTTGGGAATTCCTCAGTCAATCAGGGGTGGCAGATGGGTTCTTGATAATCTCTGGTTAATCACCTTTCATTAATGCATGGTCATTCTAGAACACAATTTAGAATGACATGGATATATGATGGTATTGCTATGAACACCAAGTACCCCTTCACAATTAACATTCTGAAAAGAATTACACTCTATAGGGTAAAATTGTAGCCATATTGGTATAATCTCAGTTTATAAACCCAGACTGGCAGGAATAATTTCTCCACTACTATTGCTAAGAAATGATGGTTACTAGTTTTGGAATAAGCTAGAATTGTAAATAAATCTTAAACTGTGGTTTAACAGTTTGGCTTGTGCTAAGAATCTTTCTAGTTTGGATGAGTCTGGAAGTTACAATTGTATACGTATGACTATATACCACAAGCAACAAATTGAAAAAAAACCGAACATGTGAACTTACTTACAAACATCTTGAGTTAATAAGTTATAAAACCCCAAGGTTCATCTCAATGAGGTACTATAGCTGTAAACATACCAATGTATTCTATAATATACTTAAATGTTGCATAAACCTGGAAGAACTGAACTTTTAGCAGTTATTTAGTGAGTTGTGGCATACACAAAGTAGAAAACAGTATTTTTTACTTCAATTTCATCCACTTTGGATAGACAAAAACAGCAGACTGATATAAAATGAGTATCAGTTTTGCTTTCACAATTTGTTGTTTTCTGGAATAGCGCAAGGATTGAAATTTTGTTTCTTTCTGGCTCTTGAAATTTATGGAATTATTGTGTTTCATGCCATTCCAATAGATTGATATGGGTATTGACTACTCCTGAATAGTGGGAAGGATCTCTTAGTGGTTGCACAGTGGTTTGAATGCAGTACTGCAGGCTACTTCTGCTGACTGCCAGCTGACTGCAATTCGGCAGATCAAATCTCACCAGGCTCAGACTTCCATCCTTCCAAGGTTGGTAAAATAAGGACCCAGATTGTTGGGGAAAATATGCTGACTCTGTAAACCACTTAGAGAGGGCCATAAAGCACTGTGAAGCGGTATATAATCTATTGACTGATTTTGATCTGCCTCACCTATGTCCTAACTTCTCAACAGATGATCACAGTGTCAGCTCTAACAAAACTGTCACCTGTTTTTGACAAACTCTCCTGTTAAGTGAGGGGTGCTATTATTGCATACCTATTTGCTGTCTGTTCAGAAAACTGTGGTCAATGTTTCCTACATTTGATAGATTAAATTTTATTGCTCATCCTTATGGGGCAACCCTAAAAATTAATCTAGAGAGGCAGTGATTATACAGCTGTTTCTGGCCTCCTGCTCCCATATAACTCCCTGATAGTGGGGAGTTGCTACCACAGGATATTTGGAGGGCATCAGCTTAGAGAAGGAATACTTTGTAGATTATATTCATTATTTCTTTGACCTGGTATTAAATTGATAATGCCTCTACTAAGAAATCTGAAAAGGAAAACAACAAGTTTGTTCAATGTTTTGGTTCTGGAAACTTATAGGACATACATTCATTTCCATTCTGGTCATTTACAAATAAACTTGCCATTTAAGGATTGGGCTCTAAAATATAGTCAATTTTCCTCAGCATTTGTAAAAAAAGAAAAATTATATATTTAGCAACCCAATCTAGAAGATCTCATAGATCCCAAAATCATGATCTTATTGCCTGAAATTAAAATCTATGGGGTTTCCCAATATACTTTGAAAATACTAAAAATGTGGCCTCTAGAGACAACACCGACTCAAGAAAAAGTCTGGATGGAGTGGTTTCACTATGAGAAGTGACAGATATTTCAGTGTCTGCTCTTTATACAAGATTGTTTTAAATAATCCATATAACTGCACAATTTGAAATGTATAGATAAAGTCTAGTCCCTAAAGCAAAGCTTAGCAATCTACCACGAGGCTAAGTGAATGTCTTTAATTTTTTATTTACTGCCACTTGCTCTTAAAATTATCCAGATTCCAGCAGATCACAAAATGTGGCCGGTAATTTGACTTAATTTGGGCTGACTGGGCAGTCCCAATGCACCTTGAGGGCACCAGACTGGATGCTAACTTTATGCATCACAGGTTGTTCAGGAATTCTCATTTTAGAAGAAAGCAAGCAGGTTCTTTGGTGCCTTTAACCCACTTTGAGCTCCATGTCCCTATAGGAAAAAGTATCCTGATTTTTCCATTTGTGATAACTGGTCACTTAAAATGATTCTGGATTAAAAAGAGCAGAAGATCAGCAATGGTTCTCCTAATGAGCATAGGTGTGGAGGGGAGGGGAAGAGGGACAAGGAATAAAACGTGTGTCAGAATGCTAAATCCACAACTGGACCTTTGTGCAATCAGCTATGTGCCATTTTGAGGCAACCTCAGTTTGCTGCAGACAACACTGCAATTAAGACAGAGAAGCGACTTCAAGATGAGTTATGTGGGAAAAGCATTCTCCTTGGTTACAGAAGGCTTCCAGTCTAGCTTCCATTCCAGGAAGCCAACACTTACATTATTATCCCTGTGGAATTACGTTTTCCATTCAGTTCTGGACTTTGTAGGCACCTTCTGACTGACCACTTGGGAACTGCTATAGGAATTAATCAGTTTGGAGTCTTGAGGAGCCCCTCAGCATATAATGCATGGATGCATATAAACCACATTGGTCTACTGGATTTTTAAAAGAGGGCAAGATTAGAACACCGTTTTTTCCTGAAACTTTCTGTTTCAGATCTTGAATCTTATTACAGACTATACCCGTGATGGCGAAACTATGGTACGTGTGCCACCTGTGGCACATGGAACCATATCTGTGCGCATGTAAGGGTTGCCTTAGCTCAGCTCCACTGTGTCTCTGGGGGATTGGGGAAGGCCTGTTTTTTGCCCTCCCCATGCTCCTAGAAAGCCTCTGGAGCCTGCGGAGGGCAAAAAATGACCCTTCTGGGCCCACCATGCCATTTCATGCCAAAAGCGGGATGAGCGCAGAGGGGTGGGGCACATTGAATTATTGGTGCAGGCACACACACACGCAATCCTCCTTTGCTCCCCCCACTTTTGGCACACGACGGCAATAAGGTTAGCCATCACTGGCCTATACATTTTGGTCAACGATTTCTTACTATCTGAAGCACCAGCTGCTCTCATGTCAGCTATATGCTTATAAAGATGGAACTAGGCAAAGTGTGGTAAAATACATGATTGAATTCATCTGCAGAAAAGTCACAGGGAAGCAGGCATGTCTTAGCAGCAGCAGCAGCAGCAGCAGGAAGCCCCTCAGGGTAATTTCATGCACCTTCTAATGGCAGATTTACTCCCTAGGTATGTTTGGAGGAGGAATTTTCACGGCAGAAGGTTCCACTCCCCAGATCTCTCTGGCATATTCAGTAATTGTCCTGTCACTGGAAAACTTGCCAGAGCATGCAATATTCTTAATTACCTTTTTAGTCCATTCCCTAGGATTCTAAGAAGAAATAAGAAAGAGATTATTAAGCTGATATCGTCAGAGCTTTAATAGTGGAAAGATCATTTGTTATTTATTGGATAGCTAGTTCTTCCATAAGTGATGAATTCAGAACTAGAATTCATAACTTTCGGTTACTTGGAGCTGCAATAAACTTTAACTGTGGTTTCTCCTGTTTGTTCTCTCCTTATTCTTGTCGTCTATTCTCCCCCAATCTGTTTTAATTGACTGGGAATTGGAATTCCCCATTCCAGATAAATGATCTTCCTTACTGCCCCCCAAACTACATATAACCGCTTTAAAAAAAATCCTTACATTTCATATAGTTACTGTGTTTTTCCCAAAATAAGACCAGATCTTTCTTTTTTTGCCTACAAATGAGGCACCAGGTCTTATTTTGGGGATATCTTCTACTGTCTCACCTTGTGGTGGCAGTGGCACCAACCGCCTGCCCATCAAGAGCCAGCCCACTTTTTCTGCAACCGCTTGCGTGCGGTGCCCCCAAACTCCATTTCGCCATCAGAAGCCTACAGCTGAGAAACAAGCTCCGGATTGACACACGAAGCACCTCCTGGCCTTGTCTCCCTGTCAGAGGGCTTCAGGGAAGCTGTGCGCATCAATCTGGAGCTCATTTCTCGGCTGCAGAGGCCTTTCCTGAAGGCCGCTGACAGCAAAATGGAAACCGGGGATGACACAGACAATTGACTGCAAGCAGTCATCAAAGAAGTTAGCCAGCACGGTGAGGCAGGGGTCAGGATGTGCGAGGCTTGGCTGCAACTGTCGAAAGGTAAGCAGCTCCACCCCCTGCCCCATCCTCATGCTAGCTTGATTTTTATCCATGCACCAGGCCCTACCTTGTGCAACCAGGTGCAACAGTGGGCAGGGTTTTAACTAGGGCTTATTTTGGGGGTAGGGCTTATAGTGGGTGTATGAGTAAAAAAATTAAGCTAGGTCTTATTTTCAGGATAGGTCTTATTTTTGGGGAAACATGATAGCTATCTTTCAGAACTCAGGGCCCAACAACATCCCACTCAAGGATAAAGTTATCTTTGATATACTCTTCCTGTAATGTGGTACAAGCCACCTTGCTCGCTCGCATTTTGGGCACTTTCCAGATGTGATGAAATATACACCTGGAGTATTAGTGGATAGGAATTTTGGCAACTCAGAGCTTTCCCAGAGAGAGAGGCCCAGCTAAGAGTCTGCACAGTCCTGAGCAGGATGGGGGTGGAGTAGGGAGAAGTTCAGAGTAGCCACATGCTAGAATTTCTCAGGATGTATCTAATAGGCTATATTAGAGAGCTTTAATTAGGCAAGATCCTGCCCATTAGGCGGAATACAACAAAGGATTAGAGTCAAATAGATTTTGCTGTGTTATCTTTGACACAGCTAGACCACTGAAAAATCCCTTACATGAGGATGCCCTGAAGAGAGCTTGGAAATTACAAACGGCTCATAATGTAGCAGAAGGGACAATGTTGGGTATGTCTCAATTGTCTACATTATACCACTGTCAAGTGAGATGTACTGGCTCCCAGTTTCTTTCAGGTGCAATTCAAAATGCTGGTTACAGGACCAGGTTATTTGTGGATAATTTCTCCCCAAGGGTTTCATTTCCCACCAAGCCAGATAGACTGGGCTCCAAGTCCCTTCCCATTAATGTTGCCATCTAGTGAGAACAAGAAATATGCCCCTTCTGTAAGGCCCCTGCCCTGTGGGACACCCTTCCACTCAGGATCTGGCAGCCATTTTTTGGAAGGCCAGAAAGAGCTGGCAGTTTCCCTAAGTGCTGGAATAAGTTAAGGTGCTTATGCTAATGTTTATATGATACATATGTATGTTCTGACTGCCCTTTTTCAGCACTGGGCTCACTCTTGGATACCGGGAGCCCTAGTTATAATTTCCCCTTTTTTCATGAAGAAACCTTTCTCATCCATTTGCAATTAGTTCAAACTATGAGGGAAGTCTCCATCTTACCATGTATAGTTGGTCCACTTTCCCTTGACTTTTGATGTAGGCTTCATAATCAGCAAACACTTTAAACCTAAAGAATTCCATGTATTTTGTTAACTCAAAAGTCATAAAGAATCATTGGGTACATAAATAGAACATTGTAGCCGTGCTTTAAATAAGGCAAATTTAGATGTGCTTTTCTTTTCCCTTTGAGTAGTTTAGGGGAGGCTCTCTCTGATGTAAATAATTTCAAAGGACTTTTTCCCTGTAGTTCCCTCTCTGAGGAAGCCTTAAGTCAGGATTGCTTAAGATAACCGCCTTATTTTATTAGGTGACTAATTTCACTGCATTTTCTGTCTAAATTTCAGGTACCTTTTAAAAATAAATATATATCCAAAAAATGGCCTATGCCCTGAACACCACTTGGCTAGACTAAAGTAGGGGACTTCAAACTTGGCAACTTTAAGACTTGTGGACTTCAACTCCTAGAGTTCTGGGAGTTGAAGTCCACACGTCTTAAAAGTTGCCATGTTTGGAGATTCCTGGACTACAGTAATGTGCTGTATTTGGCATTGCCTTTGGAAGTGACTTGAAAGGTACAGCTGAACTGAAATGTCACAGCAAGGCTCCTGACAGGCTAACTCTTTGAGAGTAGAATTACACCTGTCTTGAAGTCTCCGCATTGGCTGCTGGCTTGCTTCTGAGCCCAATTCACAGCAAAAGGGACTAAGCCAGGGTCTGTATGTTATCAATAAAGGGTGTGTCATGCCCCATCCTGGGTTTACCATATATAGTAGTCTTCCCCGATATGGTATGCCTCAGATGAGGAACTGCAGTTCTTGTACCTTTCAGGAAGTTCAGTGATTAATGTTATGGCTGGAGAGGTTATATCTGAACCCACGCTGAGAACATTAAAAGAAAATATATAGTAAAAACCTCTTACTTGTCATGCCTCTTACCTGTCATGATACATTAACATGTTGACAACATCTTGGAAACAACTAGGATCATTTGGGGAGAAGAAGCCACTGTTTATTTGATCAATAACTTGCTTGAGCTCCGGAATCCTGTCATAGTATTCCTTAGCAGTGTACCTGAACAAGTAAAATAAGAACACCCTTAACCTTTTCTGCTTCGATTATTATTTATTTCTTGCATTTAAAGGTAAAGATTTCCCTCGCACATATGTGCTAGTTGTTTCCAACTCTAGGGGGTGGTGCTCATCTCTGTTTCAAAGCCGAAGAGCCAGCACTATCCAAAAACATCTCCGTGATCATGTAGCCGGCATGACTAAAGCACGGAATGCTGTTACCTTCCCACCAAAGGTGGTCCCTATTTTTCTACTTGCAATTTTACGTGCTTTCGAAACTACTAGGTTGGCAGAAGCTGGAACAAGTAACAGGAGTTCACCCCATTACACGGCATTAGGGATTCGAACTGCTGAACTGCTGACTTTCCAATCAACAAACTAATCTGCCTTACCCGCTGAGCCACTGTGTCCCATTTAAAAGCAATAGCTAGTGACTAAATCGTGGCTATGCTTATCTGCTCTCCCCCTAACAATATAAATTGCATTATCTTTGATATTGGTAGCAGTTATATTCCAGGAACACTTCTCACTCTCCTTGCTAGCTCACCCACGTAGTGATAGCATTTTGTCCCTGCAGGAATGTCCTTATGTCAGTTTCTTTTCTGGCAGATGTGAATGAATGTGAAATTTACAAGCTGGAGGGAGGAGTCCCTCGTCTGTGTATGCATGCCTGCATCAACACTCCTGGCTCATACCACTGCTCCTGCCCTCCTGGATACAAGCTCTTCAATGACGGGGAAAACTGTGAAGGTGAGGTAGAGCTTTCCTTTTACTAAATTTGGAACAGGTGGCATTTTATAGAGGCTACATAACGTTCCTCCCCAAACATAGGCTTCGAGCAGCATGTTATGCCACAAACATGAAACATGTGCGCTACAATTTGTGCACATTGTTCACCATCATCGCTTTCTACTGTAAGGTCTCCAGAATTAAAAGCAACATTCTTCAAACAGAGGCTAAAAACCATTTTAGTATGCCTGCTATTAATTGAATTCATGATCAAATGAATATACGTGCCAGATATGTTCCTTTCTTGAATATGTCCCTTAACCTACTGCAATGGAGAAGGGGTGTGTGATTTGTAAACTATGTTTAGCAGGACACCCTCAAAGAATATATAATCATTACCCTTCCAAAAACACCGCACAGAGTCCCAAAATAAGACAGCGACTGCTCCACTATTTACAGAAAATTGTTTCAGAAGCTGTGGATGGAACTGAGCCCATTTTATATTATGTGGTTGGTAGGAATTGTGTATTCTTCTGTAAGTGTAATTTAGCTGGAAAGATCAGTGGTTCTGGGGGGGTGGGGGAGGCTGCGTGACTTTGCCCTAGCCCTTATTTAAATATAGGTTCTGCCAATATATTGTGATATTTTGTCATGGGTTCTTTTAAGCATAATCAAGTCAGTGAACTCCTAAATCCAAGGCAGCC
This sequence comes from Calamaria suluensis, assembly GCA_032468135.1. Taxonomy (NCBI): domain Eukaryota; kingdom Metazoa; phylum Chordata; class Lepidosauria; order Squamata; family Calamariidae; genus Calamaria; species Calamaria suluensis. The sequence continues at coordinate 38,599 of JANHFP010003738.1, forward strand.
AACACAACCACACAGGTGTCTAAGCAAACACACAAACAAGTACTCAAAAACTAGTGCTTACTCCTCATTATTCAACTCCTTCTCGTTTCTTCTGCACCTACTACTACTACTATTTCTAGTTATTATTCCTTCTGTGTCCTACTGGACAGCAGTATCTTTTTCTATTTGCTTTAGGCTGCTTCACAAACACACACATCTCCCCCCCCCTCTAATACAAACACCCTTAGCTGCTTCACCACTCAGCTTTTTTAACCAACAGTTGCTGAGCTGGCTAGGTATAGGTACCCTGTACAGTAACTGTTCTCTTTCTTGGAATCTAGGTGTGGTTTCCTTGTTTTCCTCCTCTTTTGCTGTTAACCAGGAATGTTTATTGTTGTAACTATCTTTTATAAGAGTCCTAAATGAATTTCCCATTTAGGAGTCTCTATCCTTATGGGTTCACCCTTTTTTGTCAAGCTTTCTCTTTCCTAGGATATCTCACTTGTTAAATTACTATGGCTAGAAGAATTCCTTCCTTTCTTGCTTCTGCTGCATTCTCATCTTTGCCTAGGAATGGGACATTGTAGTTACTCCCAATAACTTAGCCTCCTTTTTGAATCCTTTTCTCCAAGTCTTTTCTTTAAGTGGAAAATAAGTTCCAATGACTAGGTTCCGTGGCAAATTAGGGATAACTACCGTCATTACATGGTCCTTTCCCTGTGGCCTGTACTTTGGCTTTAACTATCTCAGTTTACCCAAGCACAATTGTAAGAGGCTATTTCCCCATAGATGCTGCCTTCTTTACTCAATGAATTAGCTGTGTTCATATATGTTGGATATCCCTCTAGAGTAAGCCTCTCACACCAAATCTATTAACTTTTGCTGGGATCCTATTTTTCTTTCCAGTGATGCTTGTACTACTACTGCAGCCATTCCATTTTCCCCCTAGGCTTTCTTCTATAGTCTTTGGACAAATAGCCACTTTTCCCACAGTTGTAACAATTACTGGTCTCTCTGACCTCCCAATGCTAGAGAGCCTTGTAAGTTTGGTAGAAGATAAAGGCTTCTTTACTTCTACCTTTCTGTCTACAAGCTCCTTAAAGTTCTTAAATTCTAGAACAGGCTTTCTTACTCTCTTTTCTCCTTCTGAATCTCCCCTTCCAATATCCTCTGGTTTTGGCTAGTTTGAACTAAGCTAATTCAATTGCCCTTTCATTGACTCTGGGTTGTGTTCTTGCACCAAGACATTAACTTGATATGAAGTACTTGTAAGTGTTGTAAAGTAAGTGTTCTAAACTGAGTCCTCTACCACTCTTTCCTTGCTTACTTTGTCTGGCCTCAGCCATTTCCTGCTTAGGTGTTTCAACCTTGCCCACAATGAGCCCCTTCATGTTTGTCTTAGCTGTAATTTCTAAGCTCCATCTATAGGGAGCGGCATCATGTCTGTTTAGGATTATCCCTTTGACACGAGAGTAATCCACTACTTCTCTTGCTGGAAGATTACTATAAGGTTGTCAAAGCCTTTCCTGATAAACATGGGGCTGGTCACCCATTCACTTTCAGACCACTTACAAGAGATAGCCATTCTTTCAAACATGGTTAAATAGGCTTCTATATCTTCTTCCTCTGCCAACTTGGGGGGTTTAATGTCTTTGAGACCACTTCCACTCTCTATAGACTTTACACACTTTAGAGCCGAGTGTGCTTCTTCTAGGGACTGTATCCCTTTAAGCAGGTCTATCAATCTCCTAAACTCTTTTCTTGCCTCTCTTTCACTCCTTTCCCAATTCAGTCTACCTTTCCTTTCTTTCTCCCTCTAATGCATTTCCTTTAAATTAATCCCAGACTTTCCTCCGCTGCTTCCTTATCAGGTCTATGATATTGGCCCTAGTATCTCTGCCTAGTCCCATTTCAAGCTGTTCTACCATTTACTTTGGCTTTACAACATGTCTAGGGTGAACAGCTGTCTCTGCCAAAGTAGTAGCCTCTAAGGGAGAATCTGTCCCTTCTGCCTTTTCCATGCCTATTTATTTGTAGGCTTGGGTAAGAGGCTTGGTTTCTTCAGTCAAGATGCTGGTTAATTCTTGCAAAGTTTGAGCAGAGCAAGGGCCAATACTTTTATATTTGCAGCCCCCTTTTTTTAGCCAGTTTATTTTTTTCATAGAAGGGTTTAGAACCCTTCAAGTCTAAGCCACCTCCAGATGTGGGCTCACCACCTTAATTTAATTTAATTATTGCATTTCTATACGGCCCCTCTCCTTGCGGACTCGGGGCGGTGTACAGCCATATTATTAAAACAAGAATAGCAAATATACAATTAAAATAGAATTAAACTCATCAATTATGTGTTAATTGTGTTACTATCCCACTTTTTATGAATATCCTACTTTTTTTTTGATATCCCACCTTTCTTATGGATATCCCATTGCTACCACCACTTTATCACAGGTTCTTCTATCTATATCCAAAGTCAGTGAGCTCCAAAATCCAAGAGACAATACAACCTCACAGGTACCTCGTAACACACACATACAAGTATTCAAAGTCTAGTTCTCAATGCTCACTACTCCACTCCTTCCCCTTCTACTACACCTCCTTGTACCATTCCAGTTGCTACTCCATTGCTGGAGAGAATTAGCTTTTTCTATCTGTGTTAAGCTGCTTCACAAACAAACGCCTTCTTCCCTCTCTCCCAAACAGCGGGAACTGCCTCTCTGCTCAGCTTTTATAACCAACACTTGCTCAACTGGCTAGGAAGAGGACTTAAAGAGACAGGGCTACATCCGATCAGCTTCTGGCCATTTTGCAGGCAGCCCATTGTCTCACAATGTTGACGCCCAAATGGGATATAAACCATATGAAGAATGAGAAGGAGGCTTGCAACCCCCATAAAAACTTTCGCTATCTTGACTTTCCATTATCCTAGTTTGCAGACATCCATGCATTCCTGCATTTTGGTGTGGATTTGATGCCTAGTTAAAATACAACAGTCTGGGCATCAGATTTCCTGCGGATAAGACCATTTGTGATGCACCGTAATATGAAATGCTAGCTGTGAATGCTGACCAAAGAATTCTCCCAGACAAAATACTTTTTGTACTGCTGTTAAGGTATGTGGGAAGGTATGGTGATGAAGCACCAAGAGCTGTCTCAGCCTGAAAAGGGACATTGTACCATGAAGTATGTGCTCTGTATTCCTGGGATGCTGTAGAAAATTGACTTCAAATGATGACAGAAATGAGTTAATCTTAGTGTCGGTTCAGTTTCTTCCTTTAAATGAGTCTTAGGAGAATGGCCTGAATTTAACCAGCTGTAAAGTTCTTAGCAATCACTTGAGAAAAAAACATTTTAATCTATGTGCCTTTCCTTGGTAAAGCATGTTTACAGTAGAAACAAAAGTGTTGAGAGGAAACACCAATGGAACACAGATTGCTAAAAACTGAATTGTGGTATGATATGAGTTCCAGCAGAGAAGTACCTTCATTTTACAGTAAGAGAAACTTAGTTGGAGAGATCAGTAAAATGACCCACTGGATAGAAAAAGTGAAGAAGGAAAATTTATTTCCCTTTTATCATAAATCTGCTTGAAATCATCTCCTAGAATGATGCCATAAAAGATTTGGGATGGATAAAAGAAATACATACATTAGATACAAAACAGTTAGACATTCTCTGCCATAAATTGGTGGTTTAATAAGTTACTTGAGTAACTATATGCATCTGTTCCTCTGCTTATGTTCACGAAGAGATATCAGACTGCCTATTGGCTGAACAAAACACCAGCCAGGTTTTTCTTATATTCATTCTCTCGTGCATAGAAAATCATCCCACAGTGTCATCACTTTGCATACATAAGGTCCCACTGTCTCAGTCTGCTTTTTCCTACATACATGTAGGCCTACACCATGTATGATAAGATTGTACATGCTTTGAAAACTGATTGGAAAAGTGCTTTGGATTTCACACTTACAGGAATTTAAAAAGTCAAGATGCCATCTATAACCACACAAAGACCCACTTTTATCTTACAGACTTCATGTATACGACATATGTAAAAAGGGGCTGGGCTACCATCCTGATTTTTTTAATGCTCCTGCTCCAAGTCTGAATGTAGCATCTTTATTTTTATTAAGAAAGCATCTTTATTGCTAAGAATACCTTCAAGAATTCCCAGCCATTCACAAAAAATAAAATGGTGGATGGTCACAGTATGATGAGATGGAATAATATCACCTTCTCAAAAAGCAAAAAACCCACAAATGATTGCTGACATGTTAAAGAATTGTGGTTACAGGATAGAGGTAGGTTTCAGCAGGTTCTGACCAGTTCTGGAGAACTGGTAGCGGAAATTTTTTTTTTTTTATAAAGTTTTTTATTGTAAAACAATTCTTACAAAACATTTCAGTTATCACATAACATATATAA
>JANHFP010003738.1:72811-87113 GCA_032468135.1 Calamaria suluensis
TTCAAAGGCCTCAATTCTTTGGCGCTCAGCCTTTCTTAATGTCCAACTTTCACAGCCATACATTACAAAATCCACTTGGTTAGGAAATGACTATTACTCCAATTCAATAGACACCAGCTCTTTGCTAATTTTGATTATCTAAGTGATATTGACATAAGATATGGCTCTATGATATCTCTGGAAAGTTGTCAGATCTCCTATATTTTTATATATTGGTTGAATTAATCTGGGAAGTTGTCATATATTTCCTTTTATTTTTTTTTGTAAGACACTTATAGTGCCTTGAAAATGCACAAAATGCCAATTTGATATAGTGATTTAAGGTACTGATCTAGAAACCAAGGGACTGAGTTTTAGCTCCTCTCACCTTGAAGGCTGGCTATGACCTTGCACCAGTCACTCTCGGCCCAACCAATCTGTTTTTGTTGTGAGGAAAGCGGAGGAGAAAGGTATATTAGGTGTATTCACCACCTTGAATTACTTATAAAGTAATAAAGGCGATATAAATACCTGACCTTTCCCTGTGTTCATTGTGTTCCCCTCCCCTACATCTTTTAATGGTATTTATTGTTGTTATTATTGTTTTATTATTTTATTGTGTACTAGTTTTAATGTCTGTAAATTGCCCAGAATGTACAACTGGTATTTGCTTCATAGAATTAATACTTCTGGGGCTCTGTATCTGGTATCTGGTTGCCTTTTTAAAATGTGGCCAAGATGGAAGTCGCATCTAAAAGCCAGCAGTCACTGAAAACACAGCTAGACAACAGAATCTCAAAGAAGATAAAATGTAATTAACTGGATATTTATAAGGAAAAGGATGCAGGGCCAGCTATTTAATGCAGTCTTTTACTCAATTTGGGGGCCCAAATACATTTGGAAGATGGTTACATGTTCCACTTTATCATATGGTGTTTCTCAAGAGCATTTGGTGATAAGGCAGTGATCTGTTTAAAGGAACAGTTGCAAATCACTTAAGCTTTTGCCAAAATCCCAGTTTAGCATTTTCTGAATGTTTAAGATAAATGTGTAAAGGCACCAGTCATGTCTAACACCTGCAGAGGAGAATATGAGCTTCTAAATAGAAGATTCCAAGGAGAGGAAGCAAAGCTCTCAAATGTTTCAGCTTATTGACATGTCTTCTCTTATTCCTCTTTTCTAGGGAATAGTACTTTTTTCTTTTGAGTAGAAGCTAATTTACTCAGCCAAATATGTTTTTATGGAATCATATTTATTTATGGCCCTAACTCCCACAGACGGAGTTTCATAACAATAATGTGAACAATTAGCCTGAAAGATATTAAGTGATTCATATATACAAAGTACATATGTATACACTTAGATCACAGTAATACATACTATATAACCCTTCAGAGTAACAAGTAGAAATACACACAAGTAAGCGTAAGTATTACAGGTAGTCCTTGACTTACGACCACAATTGAACCCAAAATTTCTGTTGCTAAGTGAGACATTTGTTAAGTGAGTTTTGTTCCATTTTATGAATTTTCTTGCCAGTTGTTAAGTGAATCACTACACTTGTTAAATTAGTGACACAGTGGTTAAGTGAATCTGACTTGCCCACTCACTGTGATTGTCAGAAGACCGTATACGGTCTTGGGACACTGCAACCATCATAAACCATAAACCATCATAAATGTGAGCAGTGGGATAGATTATGGGAAAGAAACTACAGGCTAACAATGTCAGCTGCATATAAGGAAAATTTGATAAAAATGTTTTACAGATGGCGTTTGCCACCAGCAAGATTGGCCAAAATGTTCAAGAACACCTCACCCAAATGCTGGAAATGTGGAGCAAGTCAAGGGACCTACTACCACATGTGGTGGACTTGTCCAAAAATTAGGAAACTATGGAATAAAATCCACATATGGTTAGAACAGATAATTGGCCTGAAGATAAAAAAGAAACTAGAATTGTTTCCGTTGGGGATTCTTGAGGGCATAAAAGAGAAAAAATTGAAGTATTTAATATTACATACTCCCATGGCAATCAGAATTACGATAGCGCAAGTATGGAAAAAAACAGACTTACCAAACAACGCCATGATGATACAAAAAATATACCATTGCGCTGAATTAGATAAATTAACATTGGAGTTAAAAGGAAAAAAAGAGACTGAATATTACTTAATATGGGAGAAATGGTATGAATGGGTCGAAAACAGAATAAAGAAAATAAAATAATAATTATAGACAATTGATAATGAGAGTTATCCTGATTGGCAAGCTGTTAAGATAGGTTTTGATTTTAAACAGTGTAATGTGTGCATATGTATTTTTGTATGTATGTGTTATATGTTATGTGGTGTAAGTCTTTTTTAATTGTGTTAAAAACCAATAAAGATTATTTTTTTTTAAAAAAAGAATCTGACTTCCCCACTTGTTTTCAGGAGGCCGCAAACGGTCTTGGGACACTGCAACCATCATAAACCATAAACCATCATAAATGTGAGTCAGTTGTCAAGCATCTACATTTTGATATGTGATCATGGGGATGTTGCAATGGTTGTAAGTGTGAAAAATAATCATAAGCCACTTTTTTCAGTGCCATTGTAACTTTGGTCATTAAACGAACTGTTGTAAGTCGAGGATTATCTGTATTTAAGTGCAGTTATTCTCAACCTTTTCTTTACCATAGACTCCATTTAAATACCTTTTGGGGCCATGGACCCCCAAGGCGTAACTCAAGACTTAAATCATAACATTTCTTCAAGCCTTTGTGGACCCTGTTTCAACATTGTGGCCTCCCAGGGGCTACAGGTTGAGAACCACTGATCTAAACTATTTTCAAGATACAAAGATTTGAATTGTTTCAAGAATTTGGCTCCTGTTACAAGGTATTCTTACACTGAATATACAACTGGCATTTGCTTAAGAGAATTAATACTTCTGGGGCTTCTGACAGTATCTGGTTGCCTTTTTAAAGAGCAGAAATGTGGCCAAGATGGAATTTGCATCTAATTCAGCAGTCACTGAAAAGCCAGCTAGACAGCAAAATCTCAATGAAGATAAAATGTAATTAACTGGATATTTATAAGGAAAAAGGATGCAGGGCCAACTTTTTAATGCAGTGACTTAATACAGAAAATGCCATCCTTTCAACATATTTTCCAATCTAGGAACTCTTTTATATTGCAAATACTTTGAGGTGATTTTCTACAAGAGCCATTAGTATGGACAGATCTGAGGAGCTGCTCATCATGGGATCCTTTAATGCTCCTTACTTTAGTTGGTAACAACTTCCCTTTCTCTAACTTTGCTAAATGTATGAAGTTTTTAGCCATAGTGACTTGTTTCAAATATAATTTATCATGGGTAGGTTCACATTTATTAATCTAAACTCAAAGTACTTTACAACTTTACCTTTTAGGTAAACCAGATTTTATTGTTGCGAGACAAGTAGAGTCTAACTCTGATGGTGAACCTATGGCATGCATGCCAGAAGTGGCACACAGAGCCCTCTCTGTAGGCACGTGCACTGTTGCCCCAGCTCAACCAGTTGGTTGCCGGGTTTCTGGTGCTCTAGCCCCAGCACACACGCCTGCGCCTTCCAGTATGGGTACTCTTGTGCCTAAAAGGTTCATCATCACTGGTCTAACTGATAAGCAGGAAATTAACATGCTAGAGGTTGCTCTGGGGCATTGTGGGTTCAAGGGAAGCTACTTGCTGAGAATGAGCAAGACTGGCCCAAAGTGAGCTAATTATACAGATAAAAGCACACACTTAGGTAAGAACTCAAATAAGTCCATTTGTAGGCATATACACAAGAGGTAGAAGTTAGGTATGTTAGCAGTATCAAATTATATAAAGATTTAGTTAAATTCTACCACGCTCACTGGGGCCAAATCCAGTGGAAATTTGTAGTGCTTACTTTGAAATCAACACTTTAAAAATCATCACTTGCAGCCTAACCCCAATTCATTCATTCATTTTCTTTCTTCACTTCCTTCCTTCCTTCCCTTTATTGTAAATCCTTATTTTGCAGTGTTAAAATCTAAAGTAAATAAGTGTTCAAGAAGTGTGTGTTCTTGGAAAAAGCAGTATTCAATCCTCTTTCCATTCATTTATTTATGTCTGTCTCCCAGAAATGTGCCTGCCTGCCTGCCTTCTCTTTCCTTCCCTATCAGCTGATCACTTTCAGCTTTCTTTAATGCAATTCTGGATCAAAACAAGCATTATTTTCCCCCGATGAAGTATACTGACACGTTTCTATCATTCTAATGGTTATCTGAGCATTTTTGGCCTAGAGCAAAAAAGATCTTAAAAATAAGATCTTTTCTACCTGGTATTCTCTCCCATTCAATCAGGTGACATCTGCAGTATAAATCAAAGCATATGCCAACTTGACCTACATTAGGTTTAAGCAACAGAAGGTCTGGGTATCTATAATTAAGCACTACAGCATAACCTCTAATCCTTGGTCCACACACTTGAAGTATACCCAATGATGCATTGCAGCTATACTCTCATCTGAATTGCAAGCAAAGGGGTAAAGGCATATTCACATTTTGCAATGTGAAGAGCAAAGAGAGGCTTTAATAGGGCCACTGCCCTAATGACACTCACATGTACAAACATAGGGACCATCTGCCTCTGGCTGAGGAGTTTGGAGGACGCTACCAAAGGGTCTCCTCCTTTGCACACTTGGAGGAGGAAGGAAAAGAGGAAGAATGAAGTCCTTTGCCTATATCTTAACAGGGACTTAACAGTCCCTTAACAGGGACTGATTCACTGAGCAAAGCCAATGTTTCTGCTGACCTTTACACTCTAGCTAAGTTGACTACAGGAGTTGAAAGAATTAGTAATTGATCAGAGACCTGAAACATTGTGGTTCCATCAACTCAGAAATGCTAAAAGGAAAGGAGTTGAGGCAGGCCCCCAAATATAGTACAACTGCCCTCTTCACTGAGATCATCCTCCTTCTCACTATAAAGTCCAGAGATTCAATTTATCTCGTATTTCTTTTGGAGATTATTTCTGGTTTATTATTATAGTGGCTTTTTAAGATCTTTCCAATTCTGACTACTCCTGTAATTGTCCCCAAGTCAGAAATGAATTACCCTTCTTTGAAATCACCATTTTAATGAATCTGCAGTTTATTATATTTAATTTCCAATCAGGAAAGTCATATTAAACAAGAAACTTATATTAAACTGTATCCAAATATATTCTTCTCTTGTTATTTTTCTCTTCCCTTTGTTGAATTTGTACAATATGAATTCTGCAGCACAAAGTTGTGTCCCTGACATATCATGGCCATCAGTTCTAACTGAATGACTAATGCAGACTAATGCATTTTTTTTGCTTTCATAATATATGTACTACATCCAGTAGGGCTAATGTCAAGGGGATAATGGAACCATAATCCAAGACTTCTGGAAGCAGCCACATTGGCTAAGGTGATAATTCCATTCTGTACACTGTAAAAATGTTATTTTCAATGCCATGGATATCAAAACCTAAAAATATGTTTCCTATATTTTTATTGGTGTTAGACGTCTCTGTATATAAATAAGCTAAATATGAAGACAGAAACAGATTTAATCAAGAGACAATATATGAAGACAGAAACAAATGAACTCCTTGTAAATATTCAAAGTTCAGTAGCCTTAATCATTCAGAACTACAAATAAAGAAGTACACACTTTAAGGACAGAAATACTGCTAAGTGAAAAATTAAGGATTAAGAATTAGTTTGTACTATAAAAAGGTAGACTAAACTAGAATCAAATCAAATCTAAATTAATGTAGATTCAATTACGTATTATGGAAATGTAAATATCACCTTTCTCAGTTTCCTGTGAGAAACCTGCCACTTTAATATTGCCCAACATTGCCAGGAATATACCTAACAGAAAGTTAAAGTTTTACATTCTGTCCCATTCAACTCCTTGTGTGGTTCTTGCAAATCAGGGGTATCAAACACAAGGCTGGCAGGTTGCATCTGGCCCGCAGGGTGCTCAGATCTGGCTTGCAGGCCCACCCTGGAAACAAAAAAGGATCGACCTGTTTTGCCTCTACCCACAAAAATGGAGCTCCGTTTTCAGAGGCTTTTGTTGCCGAAAATAGAACCTGGGAAGGGAGATAGAAAGAAGGGACGGGGGAGGAGAGGAAGGGGAAAGGGGAGCTGAAGATGGGGCAATTGGGGGAAACAGGAAGCCATCTTTCCAGAGAGCCACTCTGAGAGAGAGAGAGAGAGAGAGACAGAGACAGAGACAGAGACAGAGAGACCTCAGCTAGGAATCGCCACCTTGGGCGGAGTTCCTTCTTTCAAGGCCTGCATAGCCCTCCCCCCTCCTGCTCCTCCCCTCGACGCTTCTGGAAGAGGGGCTTTCCCTCTGGTGGTCCCTCTTCCTCTCCCGCCCTTGGCTCACATTGGCTACCTGGGTACCATCGAGCAGGTGAGATTCAAAGCCCCTCCCCTCCCGCATGCAAACCAAGAAGAGGGTTCTTTGCTGCCTCCCGAGGGAGGGAGGGAGCCGTCGAGGGCACCAAAGCTTCTCTCTCTCTCGGGGCCTTTTCAGGGCCGCGTGATTTATGCTTCGGGCTCTTTCCACACCTGCGGGCGATCTTCTCTCCCAGCTGCTTTTCTGGGGAAATAAAATGACTTTTCCGGGTTTCCCTTTGAAACGCGGCCCTTCCGGTCCCGGCTCGGGTCTGGCTGGGCCTCCGGCAGTTTTCTCCGCTAAGACGGGCCTGTGAAGCTGTGCAAGGGGCGTGCGCGGCGGGTCTGTGGGCGCGGCAGGTGGCATGAGCCTTTCCCCGCTGGGCCCGGCTCTGTGCGGACTCTCCCTCCCCGTCCTCCGGGAGGGCCGCGGCGGAGGCTTCTCCTCAAGCAGGAAGGGTTCCGTGGGACGGCCAGCTCCCCTCCATTCCCGGCCCTGCTTTTCCCAGGTCCCACCCGGGAGGCTCTCTCTTTCCGGGGCTCCCTCTCTGGGGAGGGCGTGGAGTCTGCCCCCGGCCCTGTGGGGCAGAGTCTCGAGCCTCCTTCGGGGGGGGGGAGGGCAGGGGGATGGAAGGGGCCGAGGGGCAGCCACAGCCACAGGGGGACCAAAGCCCCCACTGCTTTTCTCCCCCCACCCCCGGGCGCCCTTTCGACCAGCGCTGGCCTCTGCAGCTGCAGCCTCCTTTGGAGCGCCGGGGAAATAGTCCAGCGCTCGGAAACAAAAGCCACGCTTAGAGAATAAACACTTAAACGCTTAAACCAGAGGTTGCCGAACCTGGCAGCTTGACGTCTCGGTGGTCATGTGGCCGGCATGACTAAAGCAGGGAACCTTCCCACCAAAGGGGTCCCTTATTTTTTCTACCTGCTTTCGAAACTGCTAGATTGGCAGAAGCTGGGACAAGTCGCGGGAGCTCACCCCATTACACGGCCCTAGGGATTCGAACCGCTGAACTGCCGACCTTCCGATCGACAAGCTCAGCAGCCTCACCCGCCGAGCCACCGTCTTAGCCAGCCCTTAACGAGAGCAGATAAGATGGTCCCTTAGGGGAGAAGGTGCTTCAGGTGAGAGAAATTCCAACAACCATCAGTGGAAACAAACAGAGTTAGTCCTGCATTCTTAATCTCATAGCAAACTCTGATTCACCCCGATGCTCAGGCCTTCCTCTATTTTATAATTTTGTATCTCGACATGGAAAGTGTAGGAGCCACAACGGACTGGTTCTTATGCCTTGCTACCTTTTAATATAGGTACCTAACACACATGGTCAAAAAAATTGGAAGACTGAAGAACAAAGGTTTTGACCCTGACCTTCTTGCCTGACATATTTTTACTGCATAATCCTCTTTTAAATGAGATGTTACAGTTAATTCCTTCCTTTTGAGCTCACCATGAAAGTTAACAATATTTGAACACTGGAAATATCCTCTTTCCTTCATTTTTCTTCATTTTTCCCCTCTACTGTCTTTGTCTGCACCTCCTTTCTTGTGCTTGTCCCCTTTTTGTCTTATAAAGATCCTTGGGCAAAGATCTCCCTGCTGTGCTTTATGGTTCCATCTAAGGTCTGCAGCAAAGTAGCGGCAACAACAATAACAAAGCACTTGTGTCTTGCAACAAGACTGCCTAATCTTTGCCTAATGCCTTCTAGAGAGAGTCACTCATGGGCAGTCCTTAACAGTTGCAAAGAGACCAGGTGTCCCACTGCAGACTCCAGAAAACAAGGCCACCTTTCCCCTCCCCTCTTTGCACTTTCCTGCAGCCTTTGGGCCCCCGAGAGAGCAGAGATCAGCACCCCCTGATCTAAGCACGTGGGACGCCTGTGGAAACCTTGGTCCCACCAAGCAGCAGCTTTCCCGGTTTTATTTCTTCTCACCTGGCAACACACACACACACACACACACACACACACACACACACACACACACACACACTTCCAGTGGCCCCAGAGAGCTGAAAGGCTTAAAGCTTTGCTGTCCTCAGTGAGGGGGGGGGGCAGATCCTGGACTGCCCCTGTGACTGTGGCCAGTTCCTGCTCAGGAGAATTAAGGATGCTGGATACAGGCATGATCTCCACCACATATTACATTGTTCTTCATATACAGTGTAAAACAAAAAGAAAAATCCCTTTCACCAGAACAGAATTTACAGGAAATTGAAATTGCTATTAAAGTATTAAACATGCCAAACAGAAACAAATGTCAAAAGAGAGATTTCCAAAGTTCCTTCGAATGCTAAATTTTTAAAGCAGGAAAAAAAATGTCCATAAATGTCTTTTGAAAGAAAACATAGTGAAGTCTGTTTTGGGGGCATTTTGGCTGGGATTTCTGTAACAAATTGCAAGCAGGAGGGCCCATCTGAGCAAGGGAAGGGGGTGGCAGAGCATAATGGCGCCCCTTCACGGTGGAATTGGGGTGGGGCTGCCAGGGAGGGTGGCTGAGGAGGGGAGCGGAAGAGATTAACTCCTTCCCTCCTGGAAGAAAACATAACCTGGCCCTGAGCTTCAGGAAGGTTAGAAGAGGGTTAGAGAGAGAGAGACTCTCTCTGGTTACACCCCCCCCTTCAAGACCATAACCAGGGCATCCAAGACAGAGTCCTTCATTCCCAGCTCTACGTGGGCCCCTCTCCCCAATGGCAGCATCCCCTCCTTCCCCGTCTTCTCCAAGGCAGCCAAGGAAACAGCCCCTCACCATCCACCACTCCAGGCCTGACTATGAGGAAGGAAAAGGGGCTGTCCACTCAGTTCAGCAGGGGAAGGCTGGGAATTGGTCAGTGGTGGAGCTCCCGCACTCCAAATCACTCTCCATATTGTAGGCCCAGTTTTAGAACTACCTGGGAAGGACTGGAATCATCCCCCCTCCCCCCCTCCATGGATCCCTATGTAATAATGACAAGGAATAGCCTTTCAAATAACAATTGGGGGGTATTTTTCCACTGGTGAGAATTCAGGTCCAGTCATATATGACCATGGCAGCTTGGCTCAACCAATCCCCCATCCCCCCCCCCCAATCCAAAGCTCTCCTGGGCCCTTTCAACAGATGCTCTGAAGGAGGAGTTGGAAAACTGCTGCTCTGCTCTGCTCCACTCTGCCTTAAAGCTGCCCCAGCTTAGGTGTTCTAGTATGGGGAGGGCTAACTTGTGCCCACCACTCAAGCCCTATCGTCTGCCAGCTGCTCTGGAATACAAAGGGCCCTCCCAGGGCCCTTCAGCCAAAACCAGCTGGAGGTTCCTCCAAAGCCTTCTGGTGCCTGCCAGAGATGCCTGCCATGTGCCACTTCCTCCAAGGCAGCATCGCCTGAATTGGTCTCCCACAAAACAAAACGGAGCTTTCCTGCACATCTTCAGTGCTTTGAGTAAATGCCTTGCCCGGTTGGGCCAAACCCAGAAGACGCAGCTGTCAGTCACAGCAGTTATCATTCTCCTTTCCTTATTGAGAATTCCTTCTTTGCCATTATGGTAGAAATAACGTGCAAAGCTCAGCAGAATTTCACAAACTAGAGGAATGGCGGAGTAAGTGAGTCGTCAACTGGAACACGGTATAGCTGGAGCAACGTCTCTCCTTGGGCACAATTAGAGGAGAAACCCATTTTTCAGAAGCAGGGAAAGTAGAATGGAAAAAATATGTAAACAGCTGCATAAGCTTTGCGGATCAGAGGATGAAGCTGTTTGGGGGACTGAGAGTTGATAGCCTGCTAGCAAAATTGAGGAGAGGCTAAATACTGGGAAAAAACCCGCTGACTTGATTTTTATGTTCTGACATAAGAATGATCTTATGGATCTACTCGCTGAAGCAGAATTTAAATGTTTGGCTTTATTAGCTGGTTAATTATGAAGACCAAGATAAGGCAAACGCCTGTCATCCTTCCTGAAGGCTTTCACTGTCAGGAGAAGCCCACACACAAATGAAGGGAACTAATAGATGGATGAATACGGAAAGTGGATATTTATGCAATGTTGGAATTACACATTTCTATGGTTTATTTTTACGTTCTGGATTCGGATACTCTGGAAAACTGTTATATGGGAGAGATGCTGTCTGAAGATCTCCAACCACTAGGTAATACCATCCAAACTGCATTCTACTGAAATGCAAGAGGCAAAATGATTAAGCAGCGTAATTCTAATGCCTGTTTATTGCCTTCTTTAGAGCTCTTGTGTCACACCTGAGAGGGCATCCAGATAGGAAGGCCTGTTACGATTTCAAAAGTAGGCGATCAACCATCTTTGTTGTTAGGCTGGAAGGATTCCTTGGAATCTAGGACAACCTCAACCACCCGCCGTTCTCTCCAGGGCTGAGACTTTGGGCGTTCCTCCCCTTTTCCCTTCTGGGCTTTTGGGTGGAGACACTGGGGAGCTTTCCCAGGATCCCCTTCTCAGTGAGGCAGGGCTGCAGGGCTGCAGGGTCCCCTTCTTGGCCGAAGTGGGACATCCTCTTTCCAAGGTGTCGCCCCTCTTGTGCTGCCCCTCTCGCTCTTCCCAGGTGGAGGCGCTCAGGCTTGTCAGGATCAGGCCCCACCAAGCCTCCCCACTGCCCCTCCTGAGTGGAGGGGGAGGGGGAGGGGGAGGCCCTGGGCAAAGGATGGGGGGGACTCTCTTTCAAAGCAGGAGAGCCTTGCAACCCCTCCCCCCCAGCCCTCCCCAAGCAAAGCCACCCCTCCTTCCTGCTCTTCTTTGAACTTCCTACAGCTTGAGGAAGGCTGCATAATTCACCCGATAAAACCTTAATTATGTGGCAATCTTTCCAACAAATGCAGCAGCATTGCAGGTTTTCATACATGAATGCCAGGCCCATCAGCCTAATCCATAAATGGCTTCCACATGTTTCTGAAGAAACCTCCCCTGTTCTGTATTTTATTAATCACTCTCCCAAGAGATGAAATCTGAGTAAAGTCAGCCATCCCTCCTGCCTCTGCTGAGGGCACCCAGCCTTCCCGGTTCCTCTTCCGAGCCCCCTTCTGACCTGCGTCTCAGCTGCCTCCCTTGACCAACAGACCCACCCTCAGCAACAGAGCCTTGGGGGGGGGAGGCACACGGGCATGAAGTTGGCATTCCTGGGCTGCACCCGGATCCCCCCCACACACACAAATGGGCTGCTTTCAGGCCCAACCGCTGAATTTTTCCATGGGACTCAACACAGGCAGTGTAGAAGGTTAAGAGGCAAGGGGGTCTTCTCTCACTGACTCCCAAGGCAATGCCCCCTCCCCAGTTTGCAACTCCCTTGTGGCTATGAAGGGCGAAAGGCACCAGCATTGGCTTTTATAAAAAAAGAGCTTTATTTAGGCAAGGGGTGTATTTGATTTTTTTTCCCCCAACAGCAACAGGAGAAGAGAAGAGTGAAATCAGAATCCAGCACCAGGGACAGAAAGCTTCCAACGTTTCTGTCTTGGCATAAAGCTGGGAGAGCTGTCACCTGGGGATACCCCCGCAGTAGCAGCAGGTGATGCAAGCAGGGAGGGGTCCCCCAGCCCCCCTCTCCCTGAGGGTCTCAGCCTTGCTCTGGCCAGGGGAGGGGGACTGGCATAGCTGCTTTCATGTAGAGGAAAAGTGAGAGAAGAGCACAGTGTGGGCTGAGAAAATCCATAAGACCATCCTTGTTCATAGAACAGAACAGAACCGGAAATGTGGAGAGTAGAGTAGAGTAGAGTAGAGTAGAGTAGAGTAGAGTAGGAGTAAATATGGACTAGAATACAGAAAATAGAACACAGAAAACAGACTAGAATAGACTACAGAAAATAATAAAATAGAAATTGAATGGAATGGAATGGGAATAGAATAAAATAGAATAATAGTGAATTGGAGAATGAATACTGGAGTGAAGTAGATAAAATAAAGAACAGAATACAAAAAACAGAATAAAATAGAATATAGAAAATAAAATAGAAATAGAAGAGAATAGGAATATAGAAGAATAGAATAGAATAGAATAGAATAGAACAGAACAGAACAGAACAAAAATGGAATGGAATTCTTTATTGGCCAAGTGTGTCTGGACAGAAAAGGAAATTGTCTCCAGTGCATAGGCTCTCTCTCAGTGTACATGCAAAGGACAAAATGATAGGTCACACACACATTTGAAAAGTGCCACTTTCAATCCCAGAATTAAAATTGTAAGACTGACAAAGAGTATGTATTTTATTTGGAAAAGAAAAAAAAAACCAACCCTGAAAGTTAAAAAAAAATGATACAATTCAAAAATAGAGGCAGGCTGCTTTTCCAAAGTGTGAATTATTTTACCAAGCAAATTGTTCATTTAAAATGATGATAAATTCCCCGAAAACAGCAGAATGTCAGCCTTAGAACATGTCAGCCCAGCTAATGGACTTCAGAGATAATTATGCAGATAGAAAAGAAGACAAAAACTTAAAGGGACGTATTTATAAGGCAGAGGTGGACAAAAACAGGAACTTCTATAAAAAACAAACAGTAGTAAGTGCAGTAATCTTGCCTTTAGTGAGATGTTTCTTTTGAGATTGCCTTGTAATACTTTTTGTCATAGGAAAAAAATATTGCAAGAAAAGCATAATTCTGTGCCTTATGTGAACCTGGTGCCTCCAGGCTCCAGAAACAGAATTAAAATGGCAAAAAAAAAAAAAAAAATCTGGTAAAGGGCCAAATCCACCTTGGCTGATGGGTTTACATATCGCTGGAAGAATAAAAAGGGTCCTGAATAAAGGAAGTGTTTTTAAGACAAAGCCCAGCCTAGGAACGCTTTCACTGGACCAAAATGAATTGATCAACACAGAGTTACAGGGAAGTATCTCATGATAAAGTGAATGCCACATTTTAAAGAAACAATTACAATGTTAATACTGGGAGGACTTGGGGAAAAAAATTGTATTTTCCCCCCCATGTTACAATTTAAAAGAAAATCGGGTAACAACAAATACTAGAAATGTTGCAACACTGAAGGGAGATTTCATCATAGCTGCTGGTCTTGTAAAAATTACCTGTAAGAATTGAAAGAAAATGCATAGTTTATTTTAAAAATGTAGAAATTGAACTTTTTGAATTGAAATCTTGGAGTTTTTAAAATTCTACTAGGCAATGTTCCAGAACAATTCCACGAGGGGGAAGAAATGAACCAATGAAAATCACTACCATAAGATCCGTGCTGAGAGCTGCAGGAGAGAAGTTTGCCTCCGTGGGGGGAAAGGGACCTTCCCAGGCTGAAAAAAACACCCCATCGCTTCACCAGGCAGGATCCCAGGCCTGTCATTCTGGGGACCCGACTGCAAAACCCAGTATGTATCAGTGATGGCAAAAGAACAGCGGAGATTCAGAATAGAGGCTTGGCCAGATTTAAGCCAGAATGTACCATATTTCCATGTGCCACAAAACAAGGGAAATTCCGTCTGTCAAGAGTGCAATTTCTAAGGGGGAAATAATGTGAAGAAAGTAACTGGAAACCATGTCAAGGTTTATAAACACGTTGACGCAACCATCCGTTGGGCACGAATAGATATAAAACTAGGCAGTTTCCCAGTTTATCCTTTTCCTTGGCAGCCTGGCAGCTCTCTAGGGCCGGACCAGGAAGGGGCTCCTCCCACAGGGGGTGGGGCTTCCCCTTCATGACCCCTCCCCCACCAGGGCCCAACTAGTAGGTGGGAAGAAGGGGGGGCGTCAGGGAGCTGCTGCAGCTGCTGGGGCCCCTCTGAGTCTGGGAGAAGGTCCTCCTGAGGGGACCCCCTCTGGCCCCAGGGTGGCCTTTCTTCCTGGGGGTGGGGGGCTTCTTTTAAAATTATGGCCACATGTATTTCCCGGAGAACATTATGTATTTTAGCATAATTAGAATTCACTCTATAAACTTGATCAATGTCCCAGTACATACGTTCTCTTTCC
>JANHFP010003738.1:94798-115145 GCA_032468135.1 Calamaria suluensis
ATCCAGCATATGTTGGCAATTTGATCTCTAGTTCCTCTGCCTCTTCGAAATCCTGCTTGTACTTCTGGTAGTTCTCGATCCACATACTGCTGGAGCCTAGCTTGTAGGATTTTACTAGCATGTGAAATGAATGCAATTGTGCGATAGTTTCAACATTCTTTAGCATTGCCTTTCTTTGGAATTGGAATGTAAACTGACCTTTAGGCTCATGACCTATACAACCAGCCCCTCCCACTCCACCAACATGAGATAAGGATGAGGCTGTCTTACCACCCCTTCCAGTTCCCAGTTCATCCACTACCTCAGACAATAGCATTGTCTCCATCCCAATGGGCAAGATCCCGGATGACCATGATCTATCAGATGATGAGGGTCTTGAGCCGGATCGACCAACCTTTACCAGACTCTTTCCACCAGCTGTGTCTTAGCCATAGTTATTAAAATGTAAGCTCATTTAAATTTCCTTCAATATTCATAGACTTACAGCATTTAAACAATCTGAGGCCCCGATGCCCAGCATACTTCTCTCCAAGCCTCAGGTGCACGCTATAGGATCTAAAAATCACCTTCAAATCGTAATGTTCAATGTTACAGAAAGAGTACAAATTAATTGTATTTAAGTGTATCACACACACACACACACACTACCATTAAAATAAATGTGGTTTTGGAAATATAGATCTTTTATACCAAATAAGAACCCTGGCCTGAAAATTTTGCATCTGTGAGAATATAGGGCAGAGTGAAATAACCCAATCATCTTCATTTTCTGTCAAGTGACAGAAGACAGCATTAACACATAGTTATTACATCAGTTGCTGGGATGTCCAGAGTTAAATCAATTCAATTTACTATGATTTTAAAAAATGAAGAAGCTTTAGTAATTAATTTAGATGTCAAATTTATTCCTTATCTAATTTGCAGCTGAATTTTCCCAGAGGTATTTTTTTTTTGGGGGGGAGCTTAAGTATGCCCTCACTGTATTGTCAAACTACATTTAGCAAATGTTGTTTTAGGAAAATACATGTACAGGTGTTCGCTTTTCATATAGACAAGGACTTCCATTAAACTGGTGCAATGAAACGCTGGAGTCTAGTCCCTAAATCTTTATAATCTGAAAAATAATCCTAAATATCTCTTACAAGGTGGTCCTTTTTAATTCATTACAAAAATCCAAAATCCAGACCAAATGAAGTTTTATGTATTTCATGTGGAGGTAAATATAAAGGTGGCACAAAACGACACAGAATAGTCTAGAATCTCTCTTTAAATTTTTACTTGTCAAGTACAAACAGCCTTGTGATGATCTCTTTCAGAAAACAATTTGTACCTGGTCATGTAACAGTAAATTCTGAGAATACTGTACCAGACAAGGTCACATCTTATACACTACTTAACTATTTAATACAATGAAATCCTTTGTTTGAATTTATTTTAGGCCTTATTCTTAGTACACAGCTATAAATTGTTTCCAAACTTTATCTGGAATCAAACCAAAATGACATTCTGCAGGTATCGCTGAACTATTAGCTTATTTTTCAAGGACATACATTCTTTTCCAGTTCAGTATTTGATTTATCTTAACCACTGTCTTAGTCATCCTATTTACTTCCTTTGAATAATTAATAGAACATTAGTCTTTTTATTACCTTGGGGAATTTCATCAGTGCTCAACATTGTTTAAAAGGCAAGCAAAGGCAGATTTATAGCTTGCTTCCATCTAAACCTCATTATTTGAAGGTCTTTTGGATTCAGTGGGAATCCATATAATTTACCAATTGAGTATAATTGGGACTGTTCATTGCATTAGTCAACAGTTTCAATTGTACCAGATATAATGGGGAGTTTAGCAAAAATTGAATAAATCATACAAATTATGTCTGCTTCAAACTACAGGAGAGTGACATTTTTGCCTATCAGCATTGCTCAAAATATAACTGAAAAGCTAGATTTTAATACCCAGGCTTTTCTGGTATCCTATTTTCCAAATGCTGACATCATAAGATTACACAGTCTTCAATGCATGAAATGCTTTAATCTGAGTTATGGAATGAAAAGTCAGCAGAGAATGAAAAGATAAAAATAAATTAAGATTGCACAATCAATGGAAAAATATCACAATGAAGTAACAAGGAGTGCAATGACAGATGCTATGAACCAAACCAATGGCAAGGGTCAGAACTGGTTCATTTCTTCCTTTAATGAAGCCAAGGAAAAGATGAACCAAATAGCAGCATATCAACTTAATTCATATCCATATGGACATGTGCAAATACCTACATGTATTTATGTACTTTGCTCACACAGGCAGAAGCTTAAACACCCGCCTGATGATGATGAGTCAGATCTCATCGAAACGTTGCCATAATATACAAACTCCTACACAGGAAAAGACCCAAATACACCAAACCCTGCATACTTATACCCATGAAAATCTGTATTCAGGTCTTTTCCCGTGGCAATGTTTCAATGAGATCTCACTCTTCATCCTCAGGCCAGGCTTTTGTTTAGGCTTCTGCCTGTGAGAGCAAAAATCTCATTGAAATGTTGCCATAATATACTAAATCCTACACGGGCCAGCAGACCAACTTCCTTAATGCCAGAATTTAAGTGCTCTGTTAAATTATGTATGAATAAAATATAAGGATATATTTGGATAATCTGTAACTCTTCATTTCCACAATGGGCTACTATGCTGTGTGTACCACCATGTTTGCTCTATTGCAAGTATTACTGTGAACCATTTCAATTTTAGACAACAAAATAATCAAATGCATCTTTAAAAATCAGGACCACAGTAGCTAGGGATGGCAGGATTGCTATTTTAATTCATTGTCCCTGCTATTAGTAAGAGAAAGGCCTTGGTTGATATCAGTTGATGCTTTTCTCCATAATTGTCACTATGACTCTTAGCAGCAGAGGTAAAAGTTGCTTCTTTCTTTCATGCTGTAGTTCTAACAATCCCTGCAGTGTCTAATATGTTTACAAGGCTGGCACAGTTTCTAAGAAAACATAGATTTCCATACTGTCATCGTTTCCTCTTCCTAGTATCACAAAAGCAACTCTGGAGTGCTTTATGGCTTGGATCCTAGTAACTTTACAGATCATCCATCCCAGAAAGTATCTGCCAGTCCAATCTAAAGAGGTAGACACAGGAAATGTCCCTTTTCTGTTGCTTTTCCAGCCTTTTGAAATAATCTGCTGCCTGTATAAATATAGCCTCTCCCTATCAACATTTAGGAGGGAACTAATTAGTACGATCAGCTGAATCTTTCAGTTGAAATATGTTTGGGGATACGGCTATAGCTTTTTACGATGGGTATTTATTAATTCCTTTATTGTAATTGCAATTGTAATTGGCGTAGCACAGAAATTTATTTATTTAAATAAATAAACAAACAAATGGTTCTTATAAACTTCAAAGCCATACAGTCAGCTTTTGCCTTAGAAATTCTGCTGTGATTGCTGATGTCTTGGAACCAAAAAGTAGGATGATGTAAACGTTTCTGCAGAAGATATAAAAGGATCACCACAGAGTTGCACTGTTTCAAATAAAACATTTGTTTTACTGCAGTTTCAAGTACATTGCAACTTACCCAATGATAAACTAAGGTCAGCCTTCAAACCTAGCACATTTTGGGATCTAGAAATGCTTTTGAGCAGAGTCCTTGGATGGAAACAGCCTTAATACTGCTGAAATTCAACAAATAACCTTCATATAGTTCTCCAATCTTTGTTTAGTGCAACAATAAATTCACTTGTTTGAAAGAAGACTGTGAAGTACTACTTTTACAAAATTATTTGAAGTTTACTTAATAGCTAAAAGAACCTTAAATATACAAATTCTTTACTGAATTGATATATACAAAATTTGGAACATTCATATTATCTTAAACATGTTCTAATATTCAAATCAAAATTAAACAAATCATTATTAGAACATTCAAGCATTCTAGATTATCTCTCAGTTATAGGTATACATGTTGCAGTAGGGAGCTTTCTGGCTTTCATACAAATTTATACATATACAATCAAAAGCCTCTTCTACAAGTATTTTATAACTGATTAATACATTCCAAAAACATACTATGGTTTGTATTGGACAATAGTAGACCAAACTAGCATGGCCCAATACTCCCTGACGTCAGCCTATTCCAAAAAAACTCATTCAGCTATTGCTATGACCCATATAAAAAGATTCTTTTAGTTAGTCCTTGTTTAGCAACTGCTTCAGATAGTGATGTTCACAAATACAATAGCAATAAATAGTAGTAAAAGTATTTTCCAACTAATGCATGTACTTCTGCCCAAATTTCTACATTTGACCATTATATACATCAAAATGAGACTAATATTTGTGTTGCTACATGAGAGAACTTTATCAAAATTGTAACAACCAGTGATCTTTGTGGGGCCTCTCAGTTGTGTGGTTTGCTTAATGTTTGTATCACTTAGTAACTTTGATTGGAATCAACTGTGGTTGCTAAACAAGGACTGCATGTAGTAGTTATAGAAAGATAACATTATCTAATCTTTTGCTCGACATCAGGAACAAAAACATTGTGCCATTTAAAAGTGAAAAAGGCCGTTACAGGATAGAATACACACCAGGAAGAAATTAAGGCAGTCAAAATCAAGGGGAAAACATCAACTGAATTCTGTGTGGGGACAGGCATCTTGCCAAGCTCATCTCTTCCAAAATAAACCAGTACCCCCAAATCCCTGAAGGATTAAAAGCTTGGTTTCAAAAAGTTATCTAAATAAGAGTTTCACAAAGCATAATGAATTTTTTTAACAAATACCCCAAATTTTCACATTTTAAAATCTGACTGCATATAGTCTAACATTCAAAGGTAGTTAAAAAGTTGCTTGCTTCTGATGTTAGCTTTTATATGCTTGCATCAAAAAATGGCAAGACATCTGCCTAAAGATTAAGTGCTTTTCTTATAAAGAACATCAAATAAATCAGAGATCATCAGCAAATATTCATTAAAAATCAAAGGATATTGTTATAATAATTTGGTTTGATTTCTGATATTCTTCTGCTTTTAGCTATCATTGATTATTCTTTTCAAAATGAGTGTTACTGATTTTGTCTGACACTAAAAGTATTTGCGATTCCAGGACAATACTGGGCACCTTTAGCTACCACCTGAAGCACCAGCCTCCCTTATTGAAAGATTTAAAACATTAAAAAATATATATTTTACTTATAACCCTTCTTCAAAGGACCCAACCAGGTCCAATTTCCTAGACTCATTTTCAATCCCTAATATTATAGCATGTGAAGTGAATCCATGTAGTGAAGAATTGCTCCCAATGCCCAACTGGTTTCAATGTTGTTAATCTTCTGGGCCAGCTATAATGAAAAGAAAACATGATTAAGTTTTGGAAATAGAGATGTTCCTGTGGGTTGTTTAAAACATTGTGATCTATATATTTCAAGGGTAGTAGCCTTCCATGTAGTACACACACATCCAATTTATTGGCTTAGTTTTACTAAGCAGCGTTTGGAATCCATGAGTTCCCAGATTTTGTAATATAGGGGGAAAAAGAGGAAATGATATATCTTGGCTTTAGTATTTGAAATTTATAAAATAGCAATAGCACTTAGACTTATATACTGTTCCACAGTACTTTACAGCACTCTCTGAGCACTTTACAATGTCAGCATATTGCTCCCAACATCATTTTACCAACCTCAGAAGGACAGAAGGTTAAGTCAATCTTGAACCAGTCAGGATCAAACTCCTGGCTGTGGGCAGAGTTAGTCTTCAATACTGCATTCTAACCATTGCACCACCATAGCTCCTAAAACCCTAACATCTAAAATTGTGCAGGTAATACCTGATGAAGGTTTATGAAGTGGAACAGTCAAAATAAATTTTGTACGCTTTAATATCAGAAATTTTATTTTGCATATTTTTGTACATGATTCAGGGTGAGATGCAATGCCTGGGATACAGTTTCTTTCTTTCTGTGCCTCTTTAAGGTACTTTAGTCTGTCTCTTTCCCAATGTCTACTTCTGCTTTTTCAAAATCTTTCTCTAATTCAAAATGTTATCACAAAATTCTAAAAGAATAATATTTCCAAAGTTTAAACTTTACTATTTTTAAACAAACTATTTATTTTGATAGATGTTTGTGAAACAAAATTTTGGATATCCCCTTTCCCCTACTCCGACTACTTTCAATGTTGATATTATAATTCTACTCCAAATATTGACATTAAAATTATTACCTTAAGAATGTGATTCTTTGGGAAGCCCAGTTCATTTAGCAGCAAACTGACGTAAGTAAGATCCATGCATAAAAAAGGATGATTTCCTTGTTGAATCTCCATTGTTTTACATACTGAGTAATGAAAAAAAAATCAAATAAATGTAAAAGCAGTCTGTTCCCATATAAACACTTTCCTCTGGATACTAAATGCCCTTTGTTGGACTGCATTTTATGAAACTTCCTTAGATCTTGAGGTAAGTACACAAGCAACGGTACTTACCTTTCTTTGCTGCACTTTCAAACTTCCTGACTGGCAGGGTCCCTCCTTTTTTCTTATCTAAAGAAAGAGAAGGGGAAAACAGTTCTGCAGTTCTAGAACAGAAAAGGAATGCAGTATTGGCAAAACAGCTGCCACTCTAATTGATTGATAAATGGTTAAGTAGACAATATGCATTTGTATGCAATGTACATTTCAAGCACAGATCTTTAGGTTTAGTGCTCATTAAAATAAGAATGTATCTTATTTTCACAGTCTTTAACAGGGAAAAATACCCTGCAATATTTACAGAATTAGAGAAATGAATAGACTGGAACCTTTTTGTACGTAGGATTTCTATGTTCCGAGAGGTTTTCACAAATTATTGCAGTAAACTAATAAATAAAATAACAATGCAAATACCACATTAAAGAATAAGCATAAACGTGGGAAGTTTCCAGTGAGCCATTATGGGAAACTGACATTCTTGTAGAAAAGCAGAACACATTGTAGATGAAATTGTCCCTGAATGCAGAATTTGGGCTGCTGAAATCTGAGATCCCAAGATTATCCACATGTATTCTGTACAGGGTGGTTGTTGTTGTTCTGGTGAGCAGATGGCAGGAGCTGCATTTTTGTGGGTGGCTTGTCATCAGCTAGGCATCATGGAATTCCATCATGCCTGTAGTTGCAAATGTTGCCTATATGGACTTTTAAGTTCAACTGAGGTTCATCTCTTAATCATTCTGGATTTAATTTTTTTGCTGTTTTTAAAGATTGAGAAGCTATAGGCTGGTATATTTTACTGTAATATGTCTCCTTTATTTATTTATTTTAATTTAACTATGAGTTAAAGATTTGTACTTTGTGGAATATACTGCAAAAAGATGATGTCTAGAAAGTTGGGTCTGTTGTGTCTAGAAAGTTTTAAATATATTAAAGGCTAAGATGACCTTTATATTTTATATACTTATTTAATTTATATCTAGATTATTAGTTATTCCAATAGGTTTTGTATTGTATTGAAGATAAGCATTCCCTACACCTACTTCTCTGCTGAGGTAGATGTTGAGAATGCTTATCTATATTAGAATAACAGAGTTGGAAGGGACCTTGGAGGTCTTCTAGTCCAACCCCCTCCCCAGGCAGGAAACCCTATACCACTTCAGACAAATGGCTATCCAACATCTTCTTAAAAACTTCCAGTGAAGCATTCACAGCTTCTGGAGGCAAGTTGTTCCACTGATTAATTGTTCTGTCAGGAAACTTCTCCTTAGTTCTAAGTTGCTTCTCTCCTTGATTAGTTTTCAACCATTGCTTTTGTTCTGCCCTTGAGTGCTTTGGACTCCCTCTTCTTTGTGGCAACCAACATGCATATACACGTACATGTATACAGTCCTGCAAAAATGAGACAAAGGATTTAAACAAGTCAAACAAACTCTCAAAGAAAAAAAATCCACATTGACTGATTATGTAAAAAATTAATGCAAGTTGAAAATTGAAATTTACTAAAGGTACAAGAAACAAAAAAATATTGAAATAATGTGGAAAAAGATGAACAGAATACTGGCAAGGAAAAGCATTACACATTCAACTTCTACAAAAGATCAAGGGGAAAGTGGATAAATAATAAGATAAAACCTGGTAATAGCTTATAACCAGGACATTTAAAAAAATCCATATATCCTGAAGTGATTCATTTATACCATCATATAACATCCAGGTCTTTGGGAAGGAATTGATAGATAAAAATGTCAAATCCAGTCTAAATATATGGCTGACTATGTGACCAATCATTATTATACTTCCTCACACAGTCAGCCAGCTGCTTAGAATTTGAGTCGTTCCCAAGGATCTGGGATAGGGAGATGTTGTTTGAATATGTTAAATATATTGTTGCAAGATATAAGCTATTCTTAGTAAATCTGCCATTTGCAATTGACTAATGGTGTCAAAGGACGTGGTGGCTCAGCAGGTAAGACAGCTGAGTTTGTCGATCGGAAGGTTGGCAATTCAGTTCGAATCCCTAGTGCCGCGTAATGGGGTGAGCTCCAGTTACTTGTCCCAGCTTCTGCCAACCTAGCAGTTTTGAAAGCACGTAAAAAATGCAAGTAGAAAAAATAGGGACCACCTTTGGTCCCTATTTACCTTGGTGGGAAGGTAACAGCGTTCCGTGAACCTTTGGTGCTTAGTCATGATGGCCACATGACCACGGAGATGTCTTTGGACAGCGCTGGCTCTTTGGCTTTGAAATAGAGATGAGCACCACCCCTAGAGTTGGAAATGACTAGCACATATGTGCGAGGGAGACCTTTACCTTACCTAATGGTGTCAAAGCCAGTGGTGTTCAAGTGGTGCTTCAGATGTTTTTGGTTTGTACCCCTGGCACCTATTGGTACTACTTTTGTTTTCTTTGCCACAGTCATTCTACTTTTATATCTTTGAATTTTGTGATTTTCCCCAGCTTTTTCTTTTTTATTCTTCTGTCTCCTGCCACTTTCAGCCTCTTGTCTTTCTTCCCAACAATTTATTATTATTATTATATGTAGCAGTAGTGGGTTACTCTTACCTTCACTACTGGTTCGGAACCGGGAGTGCTTGCTCTTGCTTGCTCACTTCACTCACGTGTGCTTCTGTGCATGCACAGAGTGTCCGTGATGATGCCTGGGTGGGTGGGTGGAGCCTCCCACCACTGCCACTACTGCTTTGACCAGACCGGGGTGAACCGGTTGTAACCCACCACTGATACATAGTCAGAATGGAGTGTGGAATAATTCACTAAAATAAGAATAATAAATAGTAATGAAAGAAGAAGAGCACAGCAAGCACAGCAATACAGTGCTGATCATTTTACCATTTCTTCTGTTTTTTCATGTAAACTTCATGCAGCTGATGAGGTGTAGGAAGTTGTTATGTTGCTATGTCAACCTTCTCAGAAGAAATATACACAAATAGGGATGGGAGTGAGTTCTATCAGGTTGAAACGTTCAAATTTCCATTTGACTGAATTTTCTACTGAAATAAACATTTCAGTTTTTGCATTTTATAGCAAAGCTTGAAATATGGGGGACAAAAATTATGGAATCATTTCAGTACATTAAGCACAAAGGTCTCATAACAGAGAAAAGTATAAAGAGGTGTGAAGATAGCCTTGGAAAAGGAATTAAGGTTTGCAACATTTTCAGACATGGTTTCCGTTTGCCCTTTTCATAGAGTTGAGAGATACTAACTGGTCCAGAGTCATCCAGGTGACTTAATGCTTAAGGCATATTACCCCAATATTTAGCCTAGTGTCCTTAACCTCTAAACGAAATTGGTTCTCACATAGAACATGCTTAAAGTATATGCTTAGTAACTGACTGATTTGTGGGAAATATATAAAGCTGCATAGATTAGGAAGGAAATAGAAGGGACATCTTGTAGCTTCCTTAGTTCTGTGCTAGCTTGGTCAAATTAAATGCGAAATTGGAAGATGTTCTAAAAAAACGTGGTTTGATAAATGTCCATTCCAATTTTTTTCCAGGAGTACTTTACCCAGGCATCCTAATCAATTATAGAATTTTTCTGTAGTTTTTGACAAGTATGGGAACCTTTTTAGGCTTGGTAACTACTTACTGGCCTGCTTCCACTGAACTGTTGGGTTGTTACTCAAGAAAAGTGGACAAGTTTGGACCACAACACTTGGTTCTGTCTAATACTATCTGTTCAATAACAGCAGTTTAGCAGGTTGTATATAAATCAGTTAAATAGTAAAGAGCTCAGCATAGAGAACAATATAACAAGCAAGATGAAATAGTAGCAATAATAATAATATTATATAAAGCTATAATGACCACTATCCAAACCATCTTTCTTATCAACAGTTGTTAAGTTCAAGGTGTTATGAGGCAGATTCTTGTCTGTTCGAATTATGTGGTCCCAGAGCACATTAGCTTCTTCATTTTCTATTATTTTGGCTATTTATGCACCTGTCATCATCTATCATCTGCACCTCTATAACTGTCTGGTTTAGTTCTGCAACCCAACAAGACAGACATAGACTTCAGAGGATAATTAGAACTGCAGAAAACACCATTGCTACCAACCAGCCTTCCATTGAGGACCTGTATACTGCATGAGTCAAAAACAGGACTGTGAAAATATTTATAGACCCCTCACACCCTGGACATAAACTGTTTCAACTCCTGCCCTCAAAACAATGCTATAGAGCACTGCACACCAGAACAACTAGACACAATAGTTTTTCCCTGAACGCCATCACTCTGCTAAACAAATAATTTCATCAACACTGTCAAACTAGTTACTAAGTCTGCACTACTATTAATCTTCTTATTGTTCCTATCACCCATCTCCTTCCACTTATGTAACTTTGTTGCTTGTATCCTTGTGATTTATATTGACTGTTTCCTAATATGATTTGATTGCTTATCTGTACCCTATGCCTATATCAT
Organism: Calamaria suluensis; assembly: GCA_032468135.1. Taxonomy (NCBI): domain Eukaryota; kingdom Metazoa; phylum Chordata; class Lepidosauria; order Squamata; family Calamariidae; genus Calamaria; species Calamaria suluensis. The sequence goes on from JANHFP010003738.1 coordinate 105,728, forward strand.
TAAGTGTGGTACCTTATGATTCTTGATGAACATATATTTTCTTTTATGTACACTGAGAGCATATGCACCAAAACAAATTCCTTGTGTGTCCAATCTTACTTAGCCAATAAAAAAATCTATTCTATTCTATTTTGTGGTCCCACCAGTTCTTGCTTCTAGGCAAATGATATTTCTTTCAAATATTCCAGTGTACCTCTGTTGCTATTTTTTCAAGCCATTGTTTGTACCATAGTCAGTCTGTGCAATCTTCATGCAGCAGCCAATTAGGTAACTAAGTGGTCTACAGGATTTCAACAGCTATTTTATATACATATTCTGGAAGAAATCAGTGGCAAGCTTCTATATTTCTGCTGGGAAAGTAGATGGACGTGTGTATGTGTCAGAGGACCTGCAGACCAGAAGCACACCAGTATACTAGCTTGATCTGTAATGTAAGGTTACATAAACAGAATCTTGCAAAGTCCTTGTCTCCCCCCACTCCCCTTGCCTGTGCTGTCCAAGAAACTAGGGAGGGTTCCTTTTCAGATATTTGCCATGCTCCCATTCCTTCTGTGGACACAGTTTCCACTTATTTGACTGTTGTCTAGGTTGCAGCTCTTTCTGCTGTCTCCCAAGGTCATTCCAACACACCATTACATCACCTGAATACTCTGAGTCAAGTTTGACTTGAGGGGACTATTTAATCTTTATGTGTTGATGTTTATCGTATTTGTGGAAAATATTTTCTTATAACTTAACTTGATCAATGAACCAATAAGCTGATACTGTAACTTACCAGCCAGCTGTAATCAAATTTTTTCCAGAAATTTTGCTTTCAGCTTTTCTCAGAAATCTAATAATGTACAATTAAGAGAGAGAGAAAGATTCAAGAAGGTTTGAGGGTGTTTCTTTTTAAGTGAATGAAAATTAAAAGGAAACATGGAAAGAGACACTCTGCACACTTCATTGTGCACCATATGAATATCTTGCCTTTAAGTACTTTGGTCTAATTGTATAACTTTTTTCTTTCTAAAAATAATTGGTTCTCATCCCTTCCTCACCACACTCTCTTTCCCTTCTTTTCTTTTTTTAAAATAATCTTTATTGAAATTATAAAGTTTAAAAACAGAAAAAGAATATAGAAGACGGGAAAAAAACATAAAACATACACAAACACAAATTTAAATTATTTTTACATCCATTCCTAAATTCTAAACTTTAAAAAATGACTTTTAAATGTTAAATTATTGTTTGCTTTTCTCTACAACTGTCTTACTCTATTCACAATTATCTAATTTCTATTTTAATCCTTTTCTCCTCCTCAAAATATTTTAGTATCTATCCAATCATATCACCTTTTCCATATAGCATAATATTCAGATTTAGATTTGCCTTTCAATTTCAAAGATAATCTATTTGCTTCTGTACATTGATAGATTTTTTGTATTATGTTGCTATTTCCCTTCTTTTCATTACCAAAATACATGTGATTTCCTAGACAGATTTAGGTTGAAGTCTTATACTTTTTTTGTTTGTAATTATAATGTAGAAGAATTATGGTCTGAAGTTTACATTGTTCATCTGAAAGTTCCTATATACATGTCTTTCTATGTGCATGTTTTTTATTTTACTTAAAAAGCGTTAATTAAGTAATGGAAACTAATTCACAGATATCCTCTATTATGGCTGAATTGAATTTATTTTGGTTTTTTTAGCAGATTTTCAACTAGATTTAGAGATAAATATAAACCTGTATAAAAGGTACATTGAAAGTTAGTAAACTTCCAGATTTCCACCCGTATGTACTAGAAAAAACTCATTTCCATAATTATATTTATTTACTGTTTTCATACTGCCACATTCTACATTTGGGGGAGGGGGAGAAAACGAAAAAAAGCAAGCAAAGTAATCTCTTCTTTTTCTGATCTTTTCTGCCCAGTGAAGAGACTGGAGAGAAAGAGATTTCAAGAGAGTGAGCTCTTCTAGACATTGAAATCAATATGATTGACTTGGCAGCATAGTTATATAGTAAATAGTTATACAAAGAAGAGATTGCCTACAGAAATTGCTTGCTTTTTTTCTCCCACCTCCACAGATTGAAAAGGAAGAGTTTTCAGGAGAGTATTGTAAATTGTTCGCATAGCACACCTGCAATTCCCAGCCCCAGGCTGCCAGCACAACCACATTGCTTTCAATGTGTACAAGACAGTAAGAGACTTGTTGAGAAATGAGAAAAATAGCAACACATTTTAATTGAGAAGTGATTTCTCTAATTTGATCCTACCATAAAATTTCACATGTCATCCAGACCTTTGATGCAACTTTTAAGGAAAATGTATGAAAATTGCACTTTTACTTCCTCTAGAGAGAGTGTTCTACAAGTAGAGTTTTATTCAGAACAATACTGGATTCATTCAGAACAACAGCCCAATGAATATTATAATAGCAATTTTAAGAACTAGTTCTTATTTTAAATGATTCAGCAGGAAAGCTAGGTTATAGTTCTAATTCTAATGACAGTATATAATTTGAAACTCAGCTGGGGTGAAGTAGTCACATTTTAAAAACAAAGAGAAAGATCCATAACTGACTTTATACAGTTATGGGTCTTAAATCCAATTTGTAATGAATGTTAAGTATTCTGTCTTTGATCTAATTTTATTTTTTTCTTTTCCACTAAAAACTGCAATGCTAGAATACAGTGGTTGTTGTTGTTGTTAGTTGCAAAGGTGTGCCATGTCCCCATGGCCAACTTTCCTCTAGGCCTTCCTGTCCTCCACCCTCCTCTGGAGTCCACCTGAGCCCATGGCTACTGAAAATACAATATAACCTTGTTACTAATTTCAATAGTTCATTTCTGATAAATTTGCAGCAGATCAAATATTTACTAAACAGTGGCTTGTCTACATTCTTTAATATCAGATAGGCTATTTTCAGTATGTCACATTTAGTTTAAATGTACCCATGTAGTTGGGCACAAGACTAATGGGCAAGCAGCAGGTAAGTCTGTCCTGGCAGTCATCTTCATTACTTGGGTTTCGGAAATTAATCTTTGATTGACATTGTGCCAAATTGCAGTGCTAATTGTTTCCATAATGGAATAGTGGGAGTTTTTATCTATGTTAGGTGAGTTGTTGGTAACTTATTAGTGAGTGGATCTAGGACAATATATGTCCTCTGTCTTAAAGGCATTGCAAAGACAGTTGCTCAATGTAATCTGTTTTTCAGGGGGAAATTGATATATCCTAATGGTTGACCTGGATGCAGTGGCTCAGTGGGTAAGACAGCTGAGCTTGTCGATCAGAAAGTCGGCAGTTCAGTGGTTTGAATCCCTAGTGCCACGTAAAGGGGTGAGTTGCTGTTACTTGTCCCAACTTCTGCCAACCTAGCAGTTTCGAAAGCACGTAAAAACACAAGTAGAAAAAATAGGGACCACCTTTGGTGGAAAGGTAACAGCGTTCTGTGCGCCTTTGGCATTTAGTCATGCTGGCCACATGACCACCACCCCCTAGAGTCAGAAACGACTAGCACATATGTGTGACGGAAATCTTTACCTTTTTAATGGTTGACATTTTTATAGTAAGTACCATGTTACTAGCCTAGGCAGAGCTAGACTAAGTTTGGGGGTTAATTCCATTTTACTTGAGCTTGGTAAAATTCCCTCCAGGTTTGAGATAGGTAAATTTCCCTCCTACTCCCCCCCCCCCCCGAATACACAAGTTTTCCAGAGGAAAGCAGTTCTAAGTTCTCACCTTACCTCTAAAAGATAAGAGCAAGGGAGATCTTACCAATTCCCTTCATTTAGGCAGATTTCTTAGGGGAGAAAATCTTCTTAACACTTCTTGCAGCACTAATGCTTCTAGTACAGAATCTGAGCTGGATACTTAGCACTTCTCACTCCAGTTTTTAGCCACTTTCTCCTTCCAATGTCAAACTCCTAAAGCACACCTTTTCTTGCAATTATGTATCAGCTTTCCAGAGCATAGGAAAAGTCAAGCAGTGCAAGATTGGAAGATGAGGAGAGACCTGGCCCATAAGAATCACTAAGAGTCAGACACAAGTCGATGGATAACATCATCGTAGCATCATGTAGGGTGAAACTTTATCTTCTGCAAGGGTCCTTCTTGCATATCTGGATGATGCAGTGAGGCTTCGCATGATGTTAATAAAGTCAGCTTTTGATCCAGGGCAAAAATGCAACACAGATATTGAGTACTTTTTTCTCTGTAGCAGAAGAGCAGTTTCCCTTTGGTGAAAACTTTGGATCCTGCCTTGCAATTTCTCCCATTATGGTTAGTCTGTTTTAAGGAACATTTTTCCCCTGATCCTTGCACAGTAGCCCCCCTTTTGTTTTTATTTGTTGATATTTTGCATTGTTGCAAAAAAGCAAGTATGATGAGGGAAGACTAAGGAAAGAGGTGGATACTGTCTACCTGCTGTTGGCCAGCTGGTTGGAAACTCAACCATCTGTCAGCCTACAAGGAACACTAAGTAAAGAAACTAAGGCAAAATAGGTCAGGACTATTTTTATGATAATAGCTACTATAACAGGCTCATGCAAGTCTGAATGTACTTCCCCCTCCCTTGCTTAATCTTCATGTGAATTAGGGTCTGTCTCAGCCCACCAGGTAAATTACCAGACAGGAAATAGGACCAGATGAATGTATTATACTTCATTATATGGCTACATTAACAGAATCTTACAGGTCTGAAAGTACAAATTTCCCACTATCGCTTTTAGCTGCTTTATCAATTAGAGTGGGTCCTCCCAAATTTTCTTTCAATGGTTATTAAGCCATGGGTGTGGGGTGTGGAGGCTTCATCTCATGGGAAGCATTGCTACCTGGGCAGCATTTCCCCCCCTAGTTCCTCATTCCATTACATCCTGTCTGAGATGTTGACTTTCTTGGGACAGAGTTAATCCCCTCTTACTTGAACTCTGCTTGATGGTGGCTTTTCCTTCTGTCCTTCATGGCCATTCCCTCTGCCTTCTGAGGCTGGTGGCTGTGCTCTAATTACTGCACATTTTGAACTAGATGGAAGTGTTCTTTCGTTTATCCCTAAAGTTGTTTGGTATTTCTTTTTATAAGCCTCAAATGACACACACGCACCCAAGTTGGTAGAAATGTGACTTACATGAAGCTCTACTTCTATTAAATTCAGAAAATCTTCACGTAAAAGAACACAACAATTGTTCTATTCCCCCCCTCCCCCAAAATATCACTAGGGAAAAAGCAGTTGGCATTCCTTATTTCTCACTAATTGTGTGAATGTGCTTATCAAACTCTTTCAGAAATGACCCCTTTGGGTGTCATATCCCAGCCTGTCGTGGGAGCAGCTACAGCTGCAATCTTCTGGGGAAGTGCTTTGATGGAAGACATTCACAGCACTGCTCTGTGGGCCTCTGTTTACTTCTTCAGAACATTAAAACTGTTTTGCCTACTGATTACATCTTAAAAACAGTTGAAGCATAAAAGTCTTAAAAGTCATTAGGGGCTCTTAAATATGACTGATGGCTCAGTTCTTGGTGTTGTCATGACTGTAAATATAATTCAGTTTCACATTACATTAGAAATCCTTACAAACATTTTTAACATAGTGACTTTTGTAATTACCATAATTAGTTGGTAAAATTGAAAATGGGACATCTTTGGTCAGAAGGAGAAACGAATATTTTTAAAGTAAACTTCAAAAGAGCATTAGTCATTAAATTACATTTTAGTGTTTGCTTTTGTAATCTGTCTCTATTACAAATTAATTTATTTTTTCAAGCTTTAACTTGGAATATTGCATTAAGAAAAATGCATCTGCTGAATCATGCAGGTTTTTCCTTTAATTTATCATTCTTTAAAAGCATGATGTATGTTGCTGTGCAAGTAATTCAGTTTTTTTACTGATTATTGCATAGAATTCTTAGATGAGAGGAAAAAGAAATATTGCTTATCTTTGTTACTTTAAATGTTCATTTTGCAATAATGTAAATATGATGGATGTTTTTTCAACATTTTAATGTAATATGCAGAATGTTAATAAGAATATTATATTCCAACTTTCTTTACTAACTAAATGTTAGCAACTTCTCCATTCTACAGTTGATAGACTGAAGTATTTTATACAGTCTTTCACTTAATATCATAATTGAGCTCTCAATTTCAGATGTAAGTCATGATGATCATTAAGCAGTCACCATATCATGTCCAATTTGATGACCTGTTTTGTGGCAGTCATTAAGTGAATGTGGCAACCATAAAGCAAACACTGCAGTTCTAAATGAGCTCATTGTTTGCCATGGTTTTAGGTTTTTTAAGCTGAAAAACAGAAGTAAATGCTGGTTTACTGAGAAAAATGTCATAAATCACATTCATATGACTCCTGGATACTGCCAACGTCCACACACCTGAGCTGATTGCAGAGCCTCCAAAATGTGGACACATGACTTGGGGAGGGTTGTTAGAACTTCAGATCGGAATAAGTAGCTTTATTGAGGTCCAACATAACTTTGAATAGTTGCTAAACAACTGTGCATAAGTCAAAGAGTACTACACAATTGCTGGTAGTGTGAAAATTCTTAAAAATAATCAGTGAAACAGCAATACTGTTGTATGCTTATAGTATTCTCAGATATCTTGGAATTCTGTCCTTTTTCTCCTTTGCAGACTATAGTGAAAGAAGAAGGCTGATGTTCTTAAGGTTTGCTAAATTAAAGGTTTTTTCTAGGCAATCACTCACCTAAAATGGCAGATAGGTATTTTTCACAAGAGACAGTGATACCTGCCTTGTACAGCAGGTAAGCATCTTTGCCCTCTTCAAAGGATACTTAGATTGCTGGGATACTTCACCCAAAGAAGTAGCAATAAAAACAACAACATAATAATGCCAAGAACATGTCTGAGCCTTTGTAAGTATTACTAAATCATGTAATACTTTATAAATTATACTTTGTATAAATTTCTTATCTTTTAATATTGATTGACTCAATGTCCATCTCCATTTTCTCCTTTGTCCTTTCCACTTAACTCTTAACTGGGTTATGATCTGCCCAAGTGCCCAAATGAAAACATAGCTACTTGTTAAGTGTTAAGATGGAAGATGAACAAGTAAAAGAGACAATGATAGTATGGGCTAAAAAATTTGGCTATCTGATTGAGTTAGATAAATGGCAGAAACTATGGGATAGAAACTATGGTATATGGATTTCTACACAGTTTTCTTTCTTTTTTGCTTTGCTTTGTATATTGTATTTGTAGCTACCATAATATTAATTACCAAACCACATAATAAGTCTTATTATTACTTATTATGTGGTTTGGTAATTATTTTTTTTGGAGGTTTCTAGTCGATGGGAATAGGTTTCTGTTATGTGAGACACATATGATAACAAAGGGAACCAGTTTCAGTTTTTAAAACAATCTATCTTTGATTTATAAAAGTGGGACATTCAAGTTCACTAGTCCAGCCAGGGAGAAACACAATGTGTTATTTAAAGTTATTGCCACTGTGCATGATCTCTTCCACAAGGTAGAGAAAGGAACCACATGTAAATGACACTTGGGGTGACAGAAAATTGTTGGCAGACGGCAGCTGACAATAAGAATGAATCTTATTTAAGGGTTAGTTAGCCTGATATAATAGACTCTTAACTGCAGAAAGACCGTTCCACATCTCAGGATTACACAACGGCAGTAATAATGGATAGAAATATAGGCAGTCGGCTGTATTTAAAAGAAGGAAACTGTTACCAGCTGGCCTGAGAAAGGCTGCTGACAGATGGGCATATTTTTCCTATTTAGGTATAGAGCTATTCTCAAAATGTTGATTACATCTACTACACCTCAATTTTGTATTTAGTTTTTTTGTAACATAAATCAATTCCAAGTGGGACTTAGTCATGTATATGTTTGCTTGAGTGTGTGTGTATACTACATGATACAGTTTTGCCAGTTTGGACTGCTGGTATAAAGCAGGAGGTTTAATCCTGCCTTAGCCATAAAAGGTAGCTTTAGTCACTCTCTCTTGGCCCAAGATACCTCACGAGATTGTTGATCTGAGGAAAATAGGAGGAGGAAGTTGTGATGAATATATTTGCTGCTTTGGGTTATTTGTAAAAATAATAAAGGTGGGATACAAAATAATAATAAAATAAAGTAAAATAAAATGGTTTCACAGCAAAATTCAGATAGTTTTTATTTTCTGATGATATCTGCTTCAGGGTTGGGGTTGGACCACTGTGTGATATCTAAAACATTTGGTCTCTTCTCCACAGACTGCTTTTCAGTAGCTCAAGAGGGGATTCGGATATCTGCATGTATATATACTAGAAATAATTTTCACCTTTCTCCATTTTAAGCAGGATTTTCCTCTTAGACTGAACATAATGGAAGGCTAACTTTTAAAAAATTGAACATGTTGAACAAATCTCAGGATAAAGATTTAAATACTTGGGGCTTCCAAAGTAAAGTGATGACTGTAAAGGCTTGGATAACTGTCTAAATGAAATAGAGAAATATTTAATAATTCTATATTTATGCTAGAATAAAGTGAGAAATTTTCAACTGATCAACTTTTTTATATATTTAGCAACTTAATATGTGGCTCAGTCAATAACTTTATTGTTTCTCAATAAACCTTCTTGGGGGGATCTTAGATTATTACTAAAATGTTGTTTCACAATGCTTACAGCGTGTATGAAGAATGTCAGTTGAAACATAACTATAAAATCTGGACATAAAGAATCAGTTGGACAATATACTTTTGGGTTGTGACAATATACTTTTTCTGAAATGCTACTAGAGCAGGGAGAATACAGAATATAATATAAGGACTTCTTGAAATACTTTTCAGACTTACTGTATTGAAAGTTATCTGTATCTCTTCTGAGCAAAGGTAGAATTTGGAATGGGTAGCTTTTAAAGTTCATTTCACTTTGGTTTGGTTTTAAACTGGTAAACAACTAAAACTCAGTGCAGTTTCTCTGGGGTGCCATATTATTTATTGCTATGAAGTTCAGATATCTGGAATGCCTATGCTATGCATCAGTTTCAATGTACCATGAAATATTTATTCCAGATATTAACAGAAAATGTAATAGAAATAATGATTTCTCTTTAAGCATAAGTCTTCTTTTGCCTTCTATGATGCCTGGTCTGTCAGAAGGTCATACTTTAAGAGCCTTCCCATGGATTTTCTTTTTCTTTTTTCCTCAATTAATGTAAAGTGGAATTTCCAGTTAGGTCTACATAAAATATTTTTTCATATCTCAAAGGCCTTAATTTCAAGGGTTTCCAAGGACTTTTATCTCCATATTAGTGTGAAATATATATATTTACTTTTAATAGGTAGCTAACACTGTGGCTCAGCGAGAAGACAGCTGAGCTTGTCGATCGGAAGGTCGGCAGTTCAGCAGTTTGAATCCCTAGTGCCGTGTAATGGGGTGAACTCC
>JANHFP010003739.1:53007-73092 GCA_032468135.1 Calamaria suluensis
TAATCTGATATCTGAACTAATTGAGGACTGCTTCCTTTGAACTTTTGTTACTGAAGTGCAATACAACTCTCGGTAATGGTTTTTGTTTGCTTTGCCTTTGCTTGAGGGTTGATTTGGGGCTAATTGCTGTGGGCTGGGTCGTGACACACGCGATGGCAAAAAGGTTAGCCATCACTGCTCCAGTTGAAGCAATGATTCCTTTATTAGGAGTGCCAGCAACCGTGGCAAAATGTTTCTCTTTCAACGCAGGCTAACAAGTCTGTCTGGTAGGGAGATGAATACTTGTCTGCCATATCTATTCATCTCCATCCCCTGCCTTTTATCTCCAGAGCTAGGATGGGGCTTCACTAGCAGCGGTGCTCTTCCTTCCCAAGGATCGGACCATGGATTTCCACTGTTCGACTCTGCCTTCACATCCGTTTATCAGGCATTGGACCCAGCTGTTCCTCCTCTTCCTCATCAGGCACCTCCAGACCTGGGGGCTGTTAACTCTCCATTTGAGGGCTGAAGGATGACCCAGGCTCTGCCTCTCTCTCTGCCAGTTCCATTCCCTCTTCCCACCTGGAGCTCTCAGGTTGCCTTGATGCTGACCCTGATTCCCATCCCTCCTTCTCATCTGTTGGGCTGCTGGAGGGAGGGGCCAGCGGCTGAGAGGCCACAATGCCTGCACTCATTTAAACAGCCTTGGTTGCTGGTTTCTTGGGCCTGATACTGGCACCTTTTTTGTGAAATGTGCCATGTCACAACACTGGAACAACAAAGATGTGTACAGTTTTTATATCCACTGTATGTGAAGGTAGATTGTGCAGAATTTACATTCTGCAGAATGTGCACATTGTGCATTTTAATAGGGGCTTTGTGTATTATTGAAGTCCAATAACAAAGTATCTGTTTAATTTAAAGAATATGTTATAGAGATGATCTTAAAATAATTGCTAACCTTCTCTCTTCTCTTGATATGCATACTTAGATATATACAAAAAATACATGTAGATTAATTTGTGTAAACTTTCTATTCAGCCATCCTGACAAGGATGATTTTTGAAAATTAAGATTTATCTCAGAGCAATCAGCTGTTTTTCCCCAGGCAGGCGGGATACATTCCTTCTTTGCTTATGTAGGTAGAAACCCCTTTTTGAATCATGCATCCTGTTGCTTTTAGCAGCACATTTTACAGTTAGAAGGGGGAAAAAACAAATTGTTGCAATTAGTGTTTATCGTAATGGATGTGTCATTTGACTTCACTGTGAACCCAAATATATCTTTGGTAATATGGATACTTTATAATAAAGTAGATATTTTCTTTAGGAAAAAAAATAAGTTTCTGTGACCTAAGTTACTGGCAAGCTCTCAACATTACAAGTACACTTGTAGAAAACAGGGCTGTGCATCTGTCAGCAGCTCTTTAAAGAAGCTGCATACATTCCTGGGCTGCATAGTTGCCAGAAAAAGATACATTTGATTTAAGGAAGTGCTGACAGGTGGGATATGTGCACCCAACCGCACTCTGAATCACCTTTTCTCCTTCAAATCTGGATTGTTCCAAAGGCTAATAGAAAACCATGTTCATCTGTCAGCCAGGAACATTAATGCAATCATAAAGAAGTATATATACTCTGAGGCTCTGGAAAGTAATATCCCAGATATATGAACAAGATCTCATGATCATTAATGGAGTTTCAGTTTAGATGCTGTGTACAAAAGCATTGGACACTATTTGAAGGATATGTCATAATGTTTCATATTGCAACTTTTCTTGCCATATTTTATCTGGCTTAAAGTTGAAAAGAATGGTTTATAACATTCTTGTAGTGTCGTTCATATTCAGCATTGCAAAGAGTGGCCTACATACAATAATCCTACACAGTTGTCTTGAGATATTAGCAGAGGTGGTATTCAGCAGATTCTGACCAGCTTTGGAGAAATCGTAGTGGAAATTTTTAGTTTGGAGAATTGGTAAATGCCACCTCTGACTGGCCCCCTCTCCATCTATTCTCTGCCTTCCAAGTCCCAGCTGGAAATGGGGATTTTGCAGTATCCTTCCGCCAGAATAGGAAGGGAATGGAGATTTTACAGTATCCCTACCTTGCCACATCCACAGAACCAGTATTAAAAAAAATGAATCCGACCATTGACTATTAGACAAGTATTTGCAGGCTAGGGGTTGGGCTAAAGCTGTAAGGATTGTTTAAAATAATCTTTCAGAATGGTTTTCTTTTTCTCACTAAATTGTTTTGAGAATAATACACAATAACTATGCAGTAGTGTCTACCATTAATATTGCAGAACAGAAATTGGATTCATTTGGATTCCCATCCAAAAGTTACTATATATCTCAGATTTCAATAAATTTCAAATCTATGAAAACCATAATGTCATATACTCCTAAACCAAATCAGACTGTCAGTTGCATGTGTGTTTCTGCTTTTTGCACTACTTCTTTATTTCTTGTGTGATTATGTTTTTATGTGAGACCTAATAAGGTTGTTTTAGTGTTAGTGTTGTTATTATGTTTTGATGTAACTGCAAATGTTCTAATTTTTGGTTCTATGCACTGTAAACTGCTGAGAGTTGTTTTGATAGCAGTGAAATAGAGGTTTGAGTGAATAAATAAAAGTTTCTGCACTTTTGATTGCCTTTGCCTGGTTACATTTTTAAATATTCAAAAATTATTTATCCATCAGAATAAAGGCTCCAATTTTTATGCTAATGTCGTAGAATAATTCTCTGGTACCGCATTTTTTTTTCTTTTGTTTTATGTCCACAGTTAAAAGTTCAGATCAGATATATATTATATTTTGCATGGGGCTGTACTATTGTTCCACATTAGATAATAATCTGTATCATACTGTAAAGCAAAGAAAGGATTTAGCTCAGTTTTACTTTGCTGAATAATTTCTGAAGTGTACTTGAAAATCCAGTATTAAGAGTCTGAAAAAGAAACAAACCAATGAAAACTATACATCTCAAACAATGGTGAAATGGTAATACTGCTGTTAAATGATAATACTGTGCTATTTTAAATACTTTATTTCTAGTCTTTATTTACAATTGTAATATATAGGATATAGTAAAGAGAATCAGGGCATGTCTTGTGCTCTATCCTTAGTGGCACCAGTCTTTTCCAAACCAGGTTAAGGATAGCTATTTGGACAGTTGTGCTCAGATACTAGCAGACTGTAGGTTTTATAAATACATACAGAAATAATTAAAATCTAAGGGGTTTAGGAAAGTTAATCTCCTTTCAGTAATCTCTGCCATAAAGCATGCAAAGTCACAGCTGGCAGAGAGCCCAAAGAGGACCGGCTGTTGGGCAGCACGTGGGGCCTGAAGTTCAGAGAGCTTAAGTGAAATCACCCCTCTGCTAGTCTCTTAGCTTTGAAGCTCTAGAATATTTTTCCTGGCTAAGGTGGAATTTCAGCTAACCCCCCCCCAAAAAAAAAAAACACTGAATGAATGAAGATGTAGTAAATTACATGGTGTGTTTAAATAAAATCAATTGCTTGAATAGTCCCCTAGATACTCAAAACCAAACAAATTCAAATGGGAATATGTTATTAAATATTATATGCCTTTAAATTTATCATTCCAGTGCCAGATAAAAGAATCATAATTCATTATGAATCCATATTTCTGTCAGATGCCTGTCATCTTTGGCTTTGACAGAAACCATCAATTTAATCATACCTGCAATTTATCAGCCTGTTCCAACAGGCTACTATTTTTTTAACATTGTGCTTTGTTATTTTGTTTTTCTGGGCTACTGTTTCCTATTCCTCCTGTCATAACATTTCTTATTTGATGCATATATAGATCAACATTTGTAGAATACATGCAAGCAGTTTAAATTATATTTTAAAGAAGATATTTACAGAAATTATTCCTAGTGTTCACAAACTTACAATGCTTTTTTTCTTAATTTAAACTAAAGGTACATATGTTTCAAAATGGATATTTTAAGACTATTTTAAAATGTATCAATTACTCATCCAATCCTTGATGTTTTTCAATGTTAATCATCTGATTCCTATTTGGAAAGAATCGGAAGCACAGCAAGCAAATATTTCTAAGTCATCTCCTTCCCTTGAAGAAATGTTGGGGGAAGCATATTTCCCAATTGCAAAACAATAGAGACAAGGTTCCAATAATCATGAAAAACACATGACCATCTATATAAAACTGCATCTTTTATAGATGCTTTGATCCTGGTCATGTGTGAGGACCAATGAGAATGTTCCACAAAGATGTTGAGCTGATCTGCCTGTGAGACTGAGTGGATTTGGCTTTCCACTAACTGTTCTAGAACAGGGGTGTCAAACTGGCGGCACAACATGACGTATCGGGACTTTTTTCCACTTCACTAAACCAGGCATGCCCAGCACGTGACACATCCAGCCCATGGGCCAGGAGTTTGACAACCCTGTTCCAGAAGGTCAATGTGAAGACAACAGTACTGGAGATACTAAGATCTTTCTTAGCCATTTTCTCTCCCCTCCCCCCCCCCTCTCATCTATCCTTACTTCACCAGTTTATTTTGGGGAATATAGGAGGAGGGAGAATAATGTATACTGCCTTAAAATTCAGGATATACATTGATAAGAGCTTGATTAGACTTGTCAAAAGTTGTACCAATGCTACTATTCTTTTTAGAATTTTCTTAAAACAAATTTCTATCAATTGCCTGTGGTTACAAACAGCTTGCACATAAAATCAGTCAGAAGCAGAAAAAGCTTTTAACTGCTGGTCAGTTAAACAACGTTCTGCTGAATTTGAAGTCCCGATCTTTGCTGCCTCGTAGGGGAGTTTAAAGAGTTAAATTTCCAATTGTATTAGCAGATTGTGTTTTCTTTCTATGATCTGGGCTGACAAGACATCAGTATTCTATTCATCTGTTGGGAATTAGGCTGTTAATCCAATCAATGACTCTTGAGTGAGCTGCGGCCTGCTGCCTTCCCACTGGGGAACAATCGGATCAGACGGCAGATTGTTTAAGAGCACAACGCTGTCCCAGTGTCAGGTGGAATTCTTGAGTGTTCCCTGGTGAATTGGGGCTGGGAGAAACTGTCTCAGACCATTTATCCTATTCTTTAAATAACCAGATACCTGCCTCATCCATACTAAACTGATAAGCAGTGGGGGGGAAGGCAGAAGAGGGACCCTGACTAAAATCTTAGAAAACTGCTTGCAGGAAATGGTTGACATTTAGGTGCTTTTTTTTCCTTCTTAAGGTTAACCTCCAAAAAAATCACTTTGTTACGCTGAAGGAATACTGGAATTAGTTTCTTTCACAATAGTTTTTAAAATAGTATTTTTTATTTGGACTTGAACATTTTCTCATGGAATAAGAAAAAGAAGTCCAGTAAATAAATGGTTGTTACAGCATAACTCGGACAGTTTGGATCTTTTTTGTTTTAGTTTAGTTTAGTTCTCCTAAGAGTAGTGAAGCATTAAGCTCAATAAATACATTCAGAACCAGCATTTTATGGACTGTCAGATTGGTTAGATTTTCTGTTTACTACTCAAATACTTATTACCCAGTTATCAAAATTATATATATGGCTGCCCAAATAATGAAATACACCATAGTACATAGTAAGGCATAGTATGATAATGGGACTTGAAAAACTGTACAGTACTATTTTTTTAACTCACCTATCTGGAATTTGTAATACCCAATACTTAAGATACTGATATATTAAGAGGCAGGCAATATTCTCAGGTCAAGGGCATATTTCGTTCCCTTCCCCACATACAAAGGCTACCAAGAAAATATGTATCATAATGGGATGGCATTAAAACGAAGTGACACAAGATTTTTGACTCATTTTTTCTCTGTTTTGGTGATTGAGGCAATTAGGTTGTTTTATCATGCACATATTCCATCAGTCTACACTAGCTGGAAAAGTCTACATAGAGTGTTAGAGCTCAGCAGTTCAAGAAATGATTGTCCTGAAGGTACTAGCAATCTTTAGGGAAGGTCCTGTTATCCACATGTACATACAAATTGTGCTTTGGCAGTAATAAAGAGGTGGGATTTATCCATAGGGCCATCTGTCCTTGAAATATCCTCTCTGTATAACATGTCGGCTGTAAGGATGACGTGCATCAAATGTTTTTTAAAGGAATAATATTTATATATTAGTCTTTCTCAGCTAGTAACTGTATCCAATACCATTTTTAATAGATTTTATTACGGGGGAAGTGTTTTGTTTCAAGCCTGGACGAGCAATCACTTTCTGTAAATTGTACCAAATCATTTTGAGCTGGCCAAAAATTGGCAGAAACAAAACCTGGAATGCTTTGGTTGTTTAGATGTTGGCCCACAGATAATCTAGAGGAATCCCATTGTGATTTGTTGGAGAGTGAAGGTCAAGGCTTGGCTTGTATGTATTAACCCCTATCTCCCCTCTTCTAAAAAATGGCATGAGTACCAGATCACACACACCCCCAATTTTCTCAGAATCTTGCCTTCTATTAACTGCTGCCATTGTAAGAAACAGCACACCTGTTCCTTATTAGGATGGTCTCAGAAGTGAAGAACAAGAAATCAGGGTGGTATATCTTACAGACCATCAACCTTGTGCCTTTCCTACTCTCTTACCATGCTTCCCCTCTGCTAAACTTGTTACCAGTTTCTCAGCATGGCAATATTTCACTTGCATACCTGCCCTCCAATGTTTCAGCCTTTCCTATTTCCTCCTCTTAAAGATACTTAGATAATTACTTCTGCCTAAAAATGCATTTCAGGCCATATCCAGAACAAAATATCCTTGCTTCATTCCTTGTACAGGAGCAAAATATCTGGGGCATGTATGTTTTGAGTTTAATGAGCACAGGCTCATTAACCAAGCATTCTGGACACAGAACAGTTTATTTCTATTGTATAGTATTAGCGCTCTCTATATGTGTGTGTGTGTGTGTGTATCAGATATTATTACTTGTAGGCTTCTGATCAATTGTTACACTGTTCATGAATTATTCATGACAACTGGTATCTAAAAAACTTTTTGCTGGCACTGAATGGATGCTCTCTGACTGAATGCCACAAAATGAGTATGTTTGAGTTATAATTGCCCATCCTTGACTTTAAACATTAAAGATCCATTGGTTGTTTTGAACACTGTCCTTATATATTTTTTAAAATGTAAATATTTTTAGGATGAACCAATTTAATTCACATGTGTCTATTTACTTCTCAGTTCTATATGCTGCCTGCTTGCTTATCCTGACATACTGGGATTGTGGAAAAAAAGGAGATTTATCCTTTTCTTCCTCCTCCTTAGCAATCATGATATTCGCTTACCCGTCCCCCTATATGCTGTTATCAGTCTTAGGGAAATGATTAATAGTATCTTTGGGGAAACATTTGATTTGGGAAATCTATCCTTCCCTCACCATGTTGATCAGTTGAGTACCAAGGAAGAAAGATATGGGTGCACTGTCCCATTGCTGAGCTGAAAGTACGGTATTTCTTCATCAATACATAATTTCTGGAATTCTCTGTTGAAGAGTGTTGGGATGGCCACTAAGGCAAATGACTCAGAAAGAAGATTAACAAATTTTAAGATAATAATTTATTAAATCCAAATACATAGAAAGTGAAATTCTCCATATCAGACAGTCAGTTCATTACTCAGCAATGTTCATACTGACTAATAGCAGGTTTCCAGCATTTTGTGAAAGATGCCATCGATTGAATGCAGGTCATCATGCATGGCAGAATGCAAGCAGGCCTTTCCCTTTTAGTGGTCATTATTTGTGGTAGCTAAATGGAGCTCCAGCTTCAAAGGCAGTAAAGTTTGTGAGAGCAGCAGCAGAAGAGTAATAGAGATGAAGTAGCTGATGGATTATAATCCCCGCCCCAATTTTACAATCTGCCCTCCCTTCTCCTTTTAGACAGAGTTCTTGTGAAAGTTTATTCTGTTCAGCTGTGTCCGATTTTTAGAAGTGGTTGGCCATTGCTTCTTTCATAGGGCTTAAAGAAAGTGAGTAGCCCAAAGTCACTTTGTGTTGAAGGCTGACTAGAAATCACAGTCTCCTGGTTTCTGCCCTGATGGCTTAACAACTACACTGAACTGACTCCTATGAATAAGTTAGTCTGCAAGAAATTTAAAATTTGTTTGGTCATTTGAGAGGAAAGTAAAATGTTGTCAAGATTCTTTTGTGCTCTTGTGTTCCTCTCAGCCATTCTTTTTAACATTTCCATAAACCAAAATAGCATTATTGTTAACAAAAATTCTGAAGTAGTATATAAGACTATTATCATTCAGCTTAATAAAAAAAATCATTCATGGAATTTTTAAAATATTTTCCCTCTGGACCTTGATTTATTTTAAATTAGTATAAAAGCTGTATTTTCTTTTCAAGTTGCTCTTATTTTAATGTGAACTAAGGCAATCAAAACTTAATCCTTTCAATCATCTTTAAAAACGATGACAGTTGAGAGCTGATATAAAAACTTAGTAAAATGCTTTTAAGATCCGTGTAATGTGAAAGCTCAGTCTCACTATGATCGTATGACTTCCAGACTGAAGAAATGTGAAAAATAAAATCATGATCAATTAAGCATTTTTCTCATATTTCAGTATTGCTTAGTTCTTGTTGATAGGTACAGCTCCAAATGAGCTACTTTTAGGCAGTAATTCATTTGCTAACAGTATAGAGTATAAATAACTATTGGAAATATTCCCCCTTCTTGTTTAGTAACTCAAAATGAAACTTAATTATCCCGCTCAATTTCCAAGAAAAAAAATCACCTGTTCCGTTTGCTTATTTATAGTTGCATTTTTACATTGCCACTAGAAATTTTTCTTCGTACTCTCCAGAAGCAATTTATCATAATTACACATGGAAATTTTACTGTATGCTTCCTATTTATTTATTTATTCCTATATTTATTTCTTTATTTACTTTTAACAAAACTTTCCTCAATTCCAAATCTACATTTTGAAGTCTGTACATTCCAAATCTATTTTAAGTAGTGATTTGACATAACAATACTTTCATAAAGTCCTGTAGAATTATATTATTTCTATCAATCAGAGCTGTAGCACCTTTTTAGGACATTTTCTTCTACAGTAAAGAGTTTTTAACCTGAAAATTTTCAGGGTTGAGAAATTGATTATTTTTCCTCTTACCAAGGATAGTCATTCAAGACTGAGTAATCAGACACTATTAGACAAGATGTTCTCTGCAGTAAAACCTCAAATGCAGAAGCATTTAGCTTTGTTTAAGTACAAAGACCAAAAGAAACATAAGAAACTAAGTTTACATTGAGACATGAATTGAATTTGGATTGAATATATTAAAAATATGCAACCAGTACCCAAATTATAAAGAACATTATACTATTAAATGTTGAATGGCAAAAGCAATTCAGCTATATTTGGTGACTCTTCTGGGGATCTTGGGCAACTTGCCAGATAACAGAAGAATATTCCTATCTGATCTGCATGGGCTGTTAATTAAGAAAGTTATTATTACAGCCACTGAAGTAGAAAGAACAGCACAGAAGCACATAGAAGGCCAATATTTCCCCAAGTGGACAAAACATGATCACTTTTGCACTGGAATATTGTTACATTTTCCCTCCAGCAACACAGATGGCAAAATGTTGAATCTAGCAATGAAAATGACTTGGGCAAAAGCTACTGGCTAGACAGTTGGCAAAGAAAAGACATATTCCAAACAGATCTGAACAAAGTACTTAGATCTTTCTGAATGTTATTGCCAAGAGCTCAATGTTTCAGTTCTATTAGAGCTCTTTCAAGACCAAACAAGGCCAATATTGAACTGATAAACTATAAAAACTCAGGTTGGGATTTGTACCTGCCTTCTATAGTGACAATTATGTCATAAAGTCAGGCAACTGTAAGGGAAAAATTAATTTACTTTGAAATTTCAAATGCAAAAATTTAAAGCAAAGCTTTTATGAAGATTAAGCCAGATTTGAACCTCACTAGGGAATTTTATACAAATTGAGGTATATGCAAATTGGACTGAATGGAGCAGTTGGATCACAGCAATTACATATCTCTGCACCATATATCATCTAGTTGATGGTCTTTGCTCTGAATATTTCATTGCAGCTGCAATGTAATTATTGCCATTGTGATTGTGTTAGCATTTGTAGATTTGTGGGACTGGGCAGTGACAGTTCATTGCTGTACTTTCTAGATTTATTTATTTATTTATTTTATTCGATTTTTTACCGCCCCTCTCCTCGCGGACCAGGGGCGGTGTACAGCCATGGTCTATTTAAAACCCCAAGAAACAAAATTAAAACACTTATTAAATGATTCAATGACTATTTACATTTAGAAATTCGATTTAAAATTATTGATTAAAAAGTTCCTTAAAAATCCAATTTAAAATATAAGCAATCAAATTAATTTAATTTAAAACCCAATTAAAACTAACCCAGGCCGGCAAGTCGAAAGAGGTAAGTTTTTAGCTCCCGGCGAAAAGTTGGCAGATCCAGGAGCCTTCGTAGCGCAGGAGGGAGTTCATTCACCAAGACTTGAAAGAAACATATAAGAATTTAAGTACTTTGATTCCTTCTATTCATTTTCTAAGAATACTGGTAAATAACAGAACTTGGGGGGAAATTACTATTGATAACTAGTCTTTACCTCTATAGTAGGGGAATGGGTTTGGAGAGACAATGCCTAGATAATCGGCAGGTAAGAGACTGAAACAACATTTATTGATTAAAATTTTGGAATGAAACTTAGATTTTGTCAAGACTTGCACTAGAGAATTAATACAGAAGTTGAAAGGGAGAGGAGCTAAAATATATCCTTGCTTCCTCTCTTTTTAAATAACGATCAGTGGTGTCAAGTGTCTAAATTTCCTGTAATAGACCTGTACTAGATTACATTTATGCAGTTTCATAAGGAAGCAGCTAATGTTCCTCATTATCAAATCAAAACTGACAGTGAGTCAATAAAGACAATATTAAAACAATCCCAAAGACAATAAATACTACTTTTCTCCTGGCTTTGAACTGCCTCTCCCTGAAGTCGGTTTCCCTTCTTCTTCAACTTTTATTTTTTTCCATCCTAAAGACTTCTTCAAAACTTTAGCAAATGTCTTTTGCAAATCCAATTAAAAATAATTGTCATTCTCTTGATACAGTATAGTATTTGTATTTTCACATTAATTTTCAAGGCTTTAACCAATTTCTTTTATATATCCATTAAAAAGTGCTTATTCAGGTCATTCTTTTGGCTTGTCAGTTGTATTTCCATTTTAGCTCAGATCTCAGGAAGGACAAAGGGGTGGACTGGATGACTGCAAGGTTTCTCTTATCTTGCTCTTGGGAACTTGCCAGTCAGATGTTGCTGGTCTAACAGAGGGACATGAAGGGCAGATCAGGTGTAGGACCTTGGCCATTCCTCCATGCAGGCCTCTGGACTGCTCATCTACCCCTGTAAACAGAGCCAAGCTAAGCCCCCTGAAGCTTATGATTAATTTTTATTATATTCAAGAATGAAAGTAAAGTCACTTGTGATGTTTTAAAGATCTCTGTTAGTCTTAATTAAATATGTGATTTCCAAAAGTGCCAAGAAAGGTAAGTTAGCAAACCTGGTGTTTTTTAAAGCAGGGCTCTCCAACCTTGGCAACTTTAAAGTTGCCAAGGTTGGTGACCCCTGCTTTAAAAGATCCTGCTGCAGCTTCTCTTCATCTTCTGGTGCTCAGATCCATGGGAGACCACTATCATGCAGTCTTCTTCCAAGGATCATCCATCCTTTTCTTATCTGGAGAGGTACTGCAAAATTGTTCCACTCACCAGTTCTTTGGCTGTTGTTGTGGCCATTTTTATACTCATTTGGAGACATGTTGATTTGCCATATCTCTCCCTGAAATCTGCTCTGTGTCTTTAAATTCTGAATGTTTAATGAAAGCCCTGTTTAGAAATGGTTGCATTTTATATGTGAATTTAAAGTCATCTCCTTTGATGAATGAAAAATCACTATGGCAAGGAGTTCATTTGCCTGCCTTTCTCTCTTCTAGTCAGTAGAAATGATTAGATTTGCTGGGTCCTGTCTCTACAGGTATCCTAAAGGAGTAAGTAGAAGCTTGTTGCCCTTACTGCATTTGGTGCTTTTCAGTTCTGATGACCAAGTGGACAACATCAGACAGCAACTTGTCTACATAGGGACCAATAAAGGATCCCAGGAGAGGGGCAGAGCATAGTGATTACTGGCATTGGTGGTATCCAATATTGTTGTGCAGCATTTATCTTCTGGTGTTAAAATGACCTTTGGCAGTATGTTTATTACCCTCCTCCACATACAGAGTTAATATTCTCTGCCCTTTACATTGGATTTAGATGACAAGAGGGTTTAGGATATGAATATGATTATGAGCATTAAGTTCTTCTACTGCTCCTTTCCTTGGGTTTTTGCCACTACCACTTTATTTCAGAGTAATTCAATTGTATTTATTTTATGACAGATTATAAAATGATAAATTGAATAATCAGAGTACCTTTTCTATAAAGATTCAAGAAACTTCAGTTGGTGTAAATGCATTAGCCATCTTATAGGTATTTGCACATATTACTACTATTTTGCAGGACATGCATTATTGCTTTTCAGCTTCTGGGTGCAATTTATAGTGCTAGTATATAAATGTCTTTTATGCTAAATTATCTTCGGGACCACATCTCTCCACTGGAATCAGCCTGATTACTTGGATTGAACAGTTGGTTCTCCCCCTTTTTAGAAGCCAAGAGGGCCCAAAGGTGTTTTTCCATCATCAGGCTCATCCTCTGGAATGACTTATCATGAGAAATATGTTTGACCTCAACTCTAGTTGTCTTCTTGAAGCTTCTGAAAATAGTGGTTTTCATTTGCCAGTTGCTATCTGGAATATAATTTCTACATTTTAGTTTTTAGTATTGTTATCGTTTTTTCTGTATGAGCCACCAAGTCTGCATACAATTGTGGTAGTATATAAATATGATATATAAGCAAACATACATATTGGAGACCGATACAAGAGACATGTGGTCCATATAATGCAAAATGAAATTTCTGGAATAATAGAGCAGAATCTGAAAAAAATCCAAGATTAATAGTATAGGCAAAATTCCAGAAAGGACAGGCAACAGTTAAAGGGACAAGAGGCAAGATTGCGACTGAGCCTGAGATACAGAATGAAATAAAAGTGCCAGGCCAAACACTCACAGGAATTACTGCCTAACATTGGAGTAGTGACAGCCTTACCAAGTAGGGAGCAAGTGTATTACTGGAGTCATCTTCAAAATGAATTGCATAGCTCAAGGGACAAGTCAGGGCTTTATGGAGCTTGCAAAAGAAAGAGAGTTCATTGATCAGCTGGTAGTGTTCATGCCTCTTGCTTCTAGAATATAGAGTCAGTAGTAGAAATCTCAGTGCAGAAATCTTGTATAGATTTGTAGACATCCATTTTATGATATTTCCATTGAGTTATGAATTGAATAGTAATGCAAAGCGGCTCTTTTTGTTTTTGTTATATTTGATTTCCTCCTTTTATATTAGAAATTTAAATATAAACAATGAGGTCAGTTTAAAAAAAAACCTGTAACAAAAGGGTAAACAAGGCAGCAAAAATAACCCACATAAACATTCTTAAGCAGATCTATCAAACCTGTGAAAATAAAAACTTCAATTGGATACTAGAAAGTTATAAAACTTTTGAGACAAACATGATTGTCTGTTGGGAGAGTTCAGACTTTAGAGTACCATGGCTGAAGAGTCTTCCATTTGTTGCTTACTTTATCTAAGCGAAATCAAGGTCCCCAATGATATTTATATTGAGGAATGCTTATGAGAGAAAGAGAAATTTGCCAGGCTGGGTATCAGGTATTGCATTCCTCTAGGCCAGGGGTATCAAACTCGCACTGTCACAGCAGCGTCACATGCCGTAATAGGACTTTTTTCCTCTTTGCTAAACTGGGTGGGGGCGGGGGCAGTACATGACATTCATCTGTCAGGATGGTTACTGGGAGCTCTGATCTCTGGTGACCACTTATGAGACACTCTTTGTGTGGTTGGGCCAGACAACCTTGATGGGGATAACTCTGTTGTACTGTCCTCCTAGGTAAACAATGCCATCAAGGTTGATATATGTAGTTTTCTGCTACTCGGTAATTTCAACCTTCAGTAACTACTGAAGTGGATTCTGAAATCACCCATGGTCAGAGGCCTGACATTCAATATAGTAGTGAAAAAGTAACAATTCCTCATTTGTAATGGACATTTCATGTCTTGGAGACTGTGTGAGTGATCTGCACAGAGAGGTAAAGCCAGATCTAGTGGTCCACTTCAAGTATCTGATCAGTTTAGTTCCAGAGGATACATGTGGAATTTCCCAGTAATTTGGAGAGTAATTCTGCCAGTAATCTCATTGATCTCTGCAATATGGAGGCCTCCATAGAAATAGAATTGAAATCTTACAGATCAGTAATTTAGTCTATTGCATTCTTAATTTTTAACTCATTCCAGAGAATATTTGTGTGCTTTAATGAGTGAGGATGTCTCGAATGTAAATAAGGAATGTGGTGATCAGTTTGGTATTCGGCTATTGTTACAGTATCATTTTATCAATACCGTTGGTGGACAGTGTTTAATAGAATTTAGTGATACTATTCACAAGAATTGCAGTAAAGATGCATGGTAAAAGCGGTTAAAAATCACTTAAAATAAATAGACACCTGCAGCCCCTTTATGGTTTTAAAAAATAAAGTTGGAAGCAGACCAGAAGTAAATGTAGCTCTTTTAAAATTTGACTAATTTTATTACCTTGACCCAGGAAATCAGGAGAAAAATATAAGTTGAAGGAGCTTAAACTTATTCTCTTTTTTTTTCCAGGATGATGAAGGTCAAACAGCATTGCATTATGGTAAGTGGTACATTACCATATTTACTATTAACCTGGTATAATCATGCATTTTGAATACCTAAAGAGGAGAGTGAAGGATATGTATGTGTATATGCATAGCAGGAGCAAATATTCATTCAGGAAAGATCGATAAATGATCCAAAATCAAAAAAATAGTTTTTTGTACAATAATTTTTAACCTTAAGCCTTTACTAATTTTGCAACATTATCTCAATGTGAATAATATTCTTTAAGATACAACAATGTGGAAATTACATCTCTAATCTTCAAATTATTTTGTATTTCCATAAAATTTTAGAAAATTACCATTGATCTTACACATATGATAATGTAAACTTCAGTCTTTTTCAAGCCCTCAGAAACTAAGTAACCAGTAGATTGCTACTACAATCCAACAATCCAGATGTTTATCTACGTTTGGTAATTTTCATTCAATTTTGCAATAAAGTCATGTTTATAACGAGAAGTAGAAATATATACAAAGGGGAATAGAGAGGAGCTTTTCCATACCTTGTTTGTTTGTTTGTTTGTAAATTCCATTTTCTGCAATTTGTGATTCAAAACTTTCAATAGAAAGAAATATTTGATAATTGGAGAATACTATATTTCTGTGAATCTGATGCAATTAAAGTGTTTGTTGCTTATGAATCAGTACAAGAAAATGAAGTTTTATAATTTCAAACTTGTGTCTTTCTATATCTACATTTTCTGCCTTGTCATTTTGGCCAGGATCTGACCAATTCTAGTAGCACTAATCAAATATCATGTGTACTCTAATGGTATCATATTACTTCAATAAACCATTCATACTTATTTAAATCTGCTCTGATCTGAAAATATTTTACTTAGATATAAATTGGACTGCATAAAATTATTAATTATAGTATCAACTTGAGTACATAGGCACCACATTTACCCTATGGGAATCAATTTTGCCACAAGCTATACAATAAATGAAGGATTTAATGATAACCCTTGGAGTAAAATGGAATCAGAGTTTATCCATCTTTTTATGAAGGCATTTGGCCTGACAGCTGTCCTTGCCTCAGCAGCTCTGATGATTACAGAAAGTGCCAAACTGTATCCTTAAATGAGTTATAAATCCTGGTTCATTCTGATTAAACACTGGTCAGAGTCATTAAGAGGTTAAATGAAGGACAGCTCCCAAGTATGTTACCCTCAGATGTGCTGCCAAGAGCGCCTCGTCCTCCTCAGCCAAATATCTTTTGGCCATTAGTGCCCCAGTCATCTGTGGCCAGCTCTGTCCCATCTCTTAAAATATCAGGTTATCTGTGGTCTCCCTTATGGAAGGCCTGTTCGCTTTATATCCCCTTTTTAAGACTTGCCCCGCCCCGCCCCCTCTCCTGCATGTGCAGGCTTCTTCCCTGCAGGGAATGCTCAGATGATTGCCTCTCCGGGTCCCAAAGGAAATCAGGGTTTCTCCTTGGACTTGGAAATCACATGACTTTAGAGTGGGCTGGCTTGCTTTATTCGCCTGGGGATTTCTTTTCACTGTTAAAATGCCATCTGCTCTGGTTTTTGCACCGTGGCAAGGCAGTCAGAGGGAATACCAGTGAGGAAATAAATAATAAAAAATGAAATCCATCATGAGGACCCTGAGGATTAATGGACTTGGAAGGCAAACTGTGCTGAATGGAAATTCATCTTCACCTATGCCCACGTCAGGACTGCCTTGCAAGTGTTTGACAAATAGAGGTTCCCCGGGCATGCTGTAAATTCAACAACTGTTCTAATCCCCAGGGACGACTTCACTGTATTTAGAAGTGGGCTGATATCCTCCTGGGCTGCCCATTGCAGAGGCAACACATTATGTCATGGAAGGCTTCCTCCTCAGAAATGCCAAGTGCCCTGCCAAATGGCAGTCCTTAGTATCAAGTCATCCATCTGCAGAAGATCCCCAGTGTAAATGTAAACAGGCTATTTTCAAGTAAAACAGCATCTGGCTCCAGTCTGCTTACTGCAGAGACTTCTGTTGAAAGATAATAACAATCAGAAAGTAGATCTGTTCCTGATTCAAGTATGCCATTGACCTACAGTACTACTGATCTAAAAATTGCCCTTGCTGATTAGTCAGTTAAGTCCCTTCAGATACATAAATATGTATCAAATAAAAATGCAAAGATGTAAATGGTACCTCTGCAAAGAATATATCATTTTTAAAGGGACACAGTTGTAGGATAAACTCTGCTAAATAATTTTATGAATAGTAAACGCTGTGCATTTCCAGGGAGGCAGGGGCAAACTAAAGACAGCTCTGCAAGGATTGGACTGAGCCAGTGAGTAAACTGGTTCCCTGAATTCATATTTGGTGTACACTGCGTATGTGCACATGGTGTACATGCACGGCAGTGAACCATAGCGTACCGGTTCAGATTTCACCACTGAGTACATGTCTCAATAACTATGGCCAAGAGTCATTCCTCTCATTTTACTTATTTATTTCCCCAGTAGCTATCCTAACATTAAATTAAGTGGCACTGAATTGTAAGTATGAGTAACAATCACGAACAGAGAGCACCCACGCCTATCTCAGCTGCTGAACTATTTTGTATGTCTTAAATAAAATGTCTTTGCTTAACCAACATAAAAACAGAGATGAAGCTAATCTCATTTTATTTGTTAAGCAGTTCCCAAACCTGGAAAAAAAAAACTACCAGGAAAGCCTACTCTAGTGTTTTACAAAGCATGCTTCAGTGATGATGAACTCAAAAGAAAGGCATCTCCCAAAGACTTCAAAGCTAACTGGACAGGTTCATGAGAAGCTTTTGTATATCTTACTTTCAAGTGCTGAAAGACCAGTCCTTTAAAATGTGCTAAGAACCATTCATTTTTAAGAGTCACGGGGTACCTTTTATAAGCAATTATTAATTAATCATAAATTTGGCCACAACACCATCAATTATTTTCTGAAATAATTTTCAAAAGGAGCCTCGCAGAATGCTGTGAGAAGATCTGCAAAGCCATTGTCCCTTGTTAATACCCACACTGGAGCATCTTATCCCATTCTATTTAACTCAGGTTGGGTAGTGAAAGCTTGCTGGGGAGTGTTCCTATGAGGACATGCACATTACAGGGAGCCCATGCTTGAGCCTTCGGAGACATTAAACGATACGTGAAAATCTGCTACCCCAAATGGTGGTGCCGCAGAGATGTTAACTGCTATGAATAGCAATGATGCTTTCCTGTTATTTTACTTTCGGTGTTACTACTGTGTTTCCCAAAAAATAAGACCCTATCTTATATCTTTTGAACCCCGAAATAAGCACTTGGCCTTATTTTCGGGGTGATCTTATTATTTTGGGGTGCATAGAGCAAGACAGGGCTTCTCTTGCTGTCTTACCTGATTTCCAGTTTTGTCTCCCTAACCTTAACCAGAAGAAATGGCAGTGATCACCTACGCATGCATTTAAATATTTTTGGGGAGGGGCTTATTTTCAGGGAGGACTTATTTTTAGTGCATACACTCCAAAGCCCAATTGGGCTTATTTTGGGGAAAACCGGGTACTTCTAGGTCTACCTTTAGCTGGATCCTTTGGAAATGGAACAGCCATAGGAGTCAAATTTGTTAAACCAAGAGAGCATGGTGTGCTTTATTAAGATTAGAAAAACACCTTATAGATGTTTCCGGTGCCTTATACGTGTTTCCAATGTGTACTTATGCTATGCCAATCAATCTTATTCTGTATGCTGGGACTTTTTAGTATACTGCCAAAGGGACTTTTAATGCCATAACAAATTCCTTACAAAATCTTATTTTGACCCCAGAAAATAGGCTTTTGTATCTTAGTATAGTTCTGTACACTGGCCTTTGTTGCTTCATGTTATGGATAAGTAATATTACAGTGGGGCATAGAACATAATTTGTGGCAAGAGGTTGAAATAAGTCATCTAGAGCAGCTACAGAGTCTTTTGCACTTTTCACCATTTGTATAAGAGAGGGTGCTTCAACCTGTGTAGCTGTTGTCCTTTCCATCACTTCCTCTTTGGCTCTCTCAGCTTGAAATATATTCATTTTCCCCTTTCCTTTCTCTTTTCCTCCCCTTCCCAAGTTACCTTAATGTGCTAGAAGTGGACAGACTCTATATATACAGTTTCCTGGCCTTTCATTTGTATTTGCAACCAGCCCACTTACACAAGTGTTCCAAACTTCTTAAGAGACACTTAATAGGCAGCTTCAGTCCTACCACCTTGACAATAACTTCATTGCTTATGCTACCAAATAGCAAAATGTATGAAGACAGACCTGACTGTTAAAGAACACTACTGTAAATTCCCCAATGTTTTGTATTTTTACCCATCTAAGATGGCAAATAGAAAAAAAATCAGTTCCAAATTGGCAGCAGTGCACTACCTTGGGTGTAAGGTTAACAAAAAACTCAGACTGCAGGAACATAGAAAACTAGATTTTTTTTTTGTCATTTTAGTTAACAATGCAAGGGTTTAAATAATGTTCAAGTGAACTGTTGTCCTGTTTTAATTAAACATTTGCTTCTCCCCATAGTGTCAGCTGAGAAAAGATATTTTCTCAAGATACTTTCTAATTACTACAGCTAATTGCAAAGGGAAATACGCCATTAATGTGTTGGCTTGCAATATAATTAAAACATAATTTAGTGTTCAGCTGAGAGGTACCTTAAAAATGCAGGTCCCATTGGAACTTCAGCTACAAAGTTTTTTAGGATAAATCCTATAATGACATCTGATGCATGTGAGTTGCATTGGATACATATAGGATTTTTTATTTGGTGTATCTATTTCCATTATCAAGAAGCAAAAGTGTGCTAAAATTGGTTTTTAATAAATTTCAGCAACTGAAGTTAAATAAACTGTTTGAAAAATAGTAATTAAACTAAGGACAAGTCATATTGAGGTGGCTTGTTAGTTTTCTGCTATTCTTTCCACTGCAGTTGTCTCCCCAAAAAATCATTTAAACCAAATAAAATTATCCATCTCCTCTTCTCCTTGCAACCAACTATGAGCCTCAAAATGAGTGTACTGTGAAGTATCACATTTTGCTCAATTTGACCCAACTTTATCTCTTCCTAATGCATTAGTTTCACATCAGGGAAACTTGAGACAATAGATTGATTTTAAGCTACTAAATGCCCTACACCAGAGGTCTTCAAATTTGGCAGCTTTAAGACTTGTGGACTTCAATTCCCAGAATTCTCCAGC
>JANHFP010003741.1:56087-67309 GCA_032468135.1 Calamaria suluensis
TGCTTGCTTGCTTGCTTGCTTGCTTGCTTGCTTGCTTGCTTGCTTGCTTGCTTGCTTCCTTCCTTCCTTCCTTCCTTATGCAAACTGTCTAGTGATATGTCACCGACAGGATTGTAGCTGGACAGTGAAATCCGTTCTTTTTATCCTGTTCCCATCATTGTACCCCATTCTTTCTTTTCCCAGCTGGAAGCCTTCCACACTGCAGATTAGAACTTCTCAATCAGCATGGCTGCAGCTGGGAATCAGAAGGCACCTCTGGTGGGAAGCCTTCAGCTTTAAAAGTAGAAGAAAGGGAGCTTCATATTACATCCTCTGCATTTGAAGTAGCTTTCAGTAGAAAAATATTTTCCAGAAGTCTTATTGCAAAACTGGCAGAACTACTGCAGCAAGATGCTTGGGACCATGTTGGCTTACCTTGACTTCTTGCCTTATGTTCAGGCACCTTTCTTTTCTGTCTCATATCTCTGTACCTTCCCTTTAGAGTTATTATTCCACTTCTAAAAATTCTCAGCTCTTTACCATATTCATTTAACCTCACCTTATGTTCAGTCTAACTTTCTCTCATAGCAAACATCTTGTTAGTTGCGAAGTCGTGTCCGACCCATCGCGACCCCATGTACAGCATTCCTCCAGGCAAACATCTACAGATGTATATTTCTCCTTATTTCTCTCTTTTACATGGTATTTATGCCTCATAAATTATTTGTGGCCTTGAAAGGGCTTCCAATTCCAAACAAAACCAGCATGTAATGAAAACCTTTTTTTTGTTGCTTTCATTATACATGGAGGTAGAGATGCAGCTTCAATCCCCTATCTCTCTTTACCACACCAGATGCAAAAGAATGGTTTGAAGGATTAGTCGAATTATAAGTAATTAACAAAGTTGCTCCACTCTGTGCAATTGTGAATATCATGTTATAGGATTTTTGGCTTACAGAGCAATGTAATTTAGCCCAATGGCTAACATACATCAATAGAAGAGAATACATTTCATTTGGGGTTGAACTGTGGAGCCCTCGGTGCTCTCTGATTTGGGTTGCTTGCTAGTAGAAAAAAAAATCATCACTGCATACATCATACTCATATTAATTTTTTGGGAGATAAGGAGCAGGAGGGTGAAGAGTAATAATACATCAAGAAATTACAGCTCCCTTGCAATAACACCAGCGCAACTGCAAAAAACTCAAAACATTATACATCTTTAGAATGTACTTGGTTGATACCTAGGATGCTGGTAGCAACCCATATCCACCATCAGCACCAATCAGTTATATTTGTGATACACTTTTAAATGTTCAGTTGACTTGAGTTTTCTGTTTAATGAATAAAAGATAATAATAACAACAATTAATTAAATGAAAGTCTCAATACTATTGTTATACAATTGCTTCTGAAGATGGATCCTCTTCTCTTGCATACTGAATACAAAATATGCAGGATTTCTGCATCTAAACAATCTAGGAAAGTGACAACTGGAGAAGGACATGACTTGATGTCTATTCATTGAGCCAAAAATCAATTTGAGGATGTGATTAGGAGAATGCTGGTGGCAGATGATCCAGATGCCAGTGACTCATCATAATTGAGTGAGTGGTGCTATTTCTCAAAGCTTCCTGCATCATACCTTAAGGCAGTTTCAGAATGTACGTCCAGAAAATACAAAAACAAAATCACACAGAGGTATAAGTTGACCAGGAATAAAATAATCAGGGGTATGGTTAACCAATTTAACATTGAGAAACCCACTACTCTAGATTTCCAAAATCTGGCCTGCTAAAGTTTTAAAATTTAATATCCCTTGGCATCATGGGGATGTACTTTCCAGAATAACTCTGAGTAGCCCTATACCAAAGAGGAAGCTTATGTACATGCAATAGTCCAGATCTTCTTCTTGCCCAACAGAAAGCATCGGAAAAGAACAGTTCTGACATGGAAAATGTGGCAACCCTGATAACCATGCACCTGCTATTATACACCAATCACAAATTGGTTTCATCTCTGCATCCACATCAGCCAAGCATGGATAGAATATATTCACTCACAGAGAAGGGGAAATGACCATGCAGTGGGTTTTTTTTACCTACCCATATATACTACAGCCCAATCTATCATAAAGTCATAAAGTTGGGGGGAAAAACTTAATAAATCATCTAGTTTAATTCTTTGCTCATGCAGGATCAGTTATCATGCCTGTCAAACTGGCAGCCTGCGGGCCAGATGCGACACGCACAGGCCACGCCCACCCCAGCTCTGCAAAGGCCAAAAAGTCACAATATGTCACCATACGTCACATGACACGATCAGGTTTAACACTTTTGCACTTGATCATTTCTGGTTGATCTCTAGCCAGACTTCTGTTTCAAAATATCTAACAGGAGATTTTAATCACAACGGTTTTTAAAAAAACCCAAACTAATACAAACTGGAATAATAGAATAAAAAGAACTAATTACAAGATAGTTACAAAATGGCAATAAAATCTTAAATGATTTTATGGGAAAACAGGCAGGATTCAAATTCCTTCAACATCAGAAGGACTTCATTGTTGTAGATTAAGAACTGCTTTCTTCTGAAAACAGTGAAAAATAAAACTACTGTAATGATGAAACTTCCAAAGCACAGAGTCAGAATGGGGGCTGTATGGGGTGTTTAGGACTGGTTTATGTATCTATGGATGTTTACGAACTGTGACAAAATGCTTTATATTCAAATCATTTTCTGCTAGTTTAGATGTGGGCATTCTGCATCCCTATGTATTAATTTATATGGATTAATCTATTAGTAATCTATGGATTCCCAGTATCCCTGACTGCTGCCCATTCTGGGTGATGTTGATGGCAATTTGAGTCCAACATCTGAAAGATTCTAGATGACCCTCCCTATCATTAGCCTATCCTTTTCCATCATATTGTAGATACTAAGATACACAGTAGGTGCACAGATGCTTCACAGACTGCACATACGTTTTGCCACCATTTCAAGGAAATCTTCACAGGGAAAATATATATTTTTCAAGGGACACTTATCAATATCCCAGGCATTGGCATTGAAACCTTCATTGACATGCTGCTTTTCTATACACAATTTGGATGAAAAGTCAGTATCCCAGCAGGGCTGATGTCTACCAAAAAAAAGAGAGCACATTATAAAGATATATCTGCAGTGAATAGACCCCAACATTTTATCAGTAAAAATCATAAGAGTAAACTTCATTGTAGCCTGCTGTTGCAAGGGATATTATGTAAACAAAAGACGGTGAAATGTAAAAGATGAAGATTGCTGTACTAGAAAGAGAAGGTGTTTGTGGAGAGAGAGAGGGAGGGAGAGAGAGAGAGAGAGAGAAGCTACATGCATGGCTAGGTACTGAAATTAGCTTTCCATAATTATTCCCTCCTATGCGAAGCATAGAGGTCATTTGAAGAGCAAAGGTGTCACACATTTCATTTTTCAAGCAGCTCTACAAGCAACAAGTGACACAGGACTGTGCATAGCAGCCTTTATAATTGTAATCTTATTCCAAAAAGGAATCCAATAAAGGCTCCCCAACCTTTTGGGCACCAAGGACTGGTTCTGTGGAGACAGGTTTTTCTGTCGACCACGGGGGGGCTGCCTGCATCCTGTTTGTTTGCATGGACCAGTTTCTGGAATGCCACATCCCGGTGCTGGTCCACAGACTGGGATTGGGCACTCCTGCAATAATGGGTTATAGTACAGGTGCTCAACTTATAACCATTTGTTTAACAACCAAAGTTACAATGGCACTGAAAAGGTTACAACCTATCCATGCCCGTACAACCATCACATCATCTCCGTGACATTATCAAAATTTAGGCACTTGAATTTTGGCTACTGGCATGTATTTACACATGATTGCAGCATCCTGGCATCATGTAATCACCATTTGCGACCTTCCCAGGGGGATTTCAACAAGCAGAGGCAATGAGGGAAGCCAAATTAACCTAACAACCATGTAATTAATTTAAGAACTTACCATTTAACGACCATAGCAAAAAAAAATCCCGAGGTCGGTAAAATGAGAACCCAGACCTATATATAAGTCTAAGCACCATTGCTATTGCTATCTCCAGAGCCCTTGGTGGGAAAAAATGGTTCAATCTGAAATAATCCCCTCCTGGACATCTTTTTTATAATTTAAATTCTGCATGCAGATTATTCTAAAGCATCTCTATTCCATTGCAAGAAATCCTGTCATCTGGACTCATAACACTGAAATGTAAAGGTGTCTCTTGACTCAGAAAATCCATTTGCTTTGTCTCAAGAATTCAAACCAAAGTGATGGTAGAAAGGGGTCTCTGTGGTGGGCAGGACACACGCTAAAACCCATTTTACTAGTGTAAACAAAGCAACATAAAAGAAACCTTAGATGTAGGCTCTCAAAGTGAACTTGAAGGTGACAGTTTCAACATTCAGCATTTTCCAAAAAAATTAAAGGAATGTTTGCTGAGAAATGTACATCTTGTTCGGAAAACTAAAAGAAAAATATTAAAAATTCTGGTATACACTAAAATGTTTATAAGCAAACATGAATTAAAGAATTTGCTTGAGATTCTTTTTCTCAGTTTTGACTCTTGTGCTGATTAAAAGCAGGACAATTAATAAATCTTGTTAATGAATTGACAGCTCTTTTTATGAACATTCCTGCTATCCTTCTGTCCCTTTGTTCCTAATTAACTTTTGGCATCCTGAATTCCCAACAGAGCTGGAAGCAGAGATGGACAAGACATTAAATTGCTGTTGAAATGAAGGCATGAAAAATGCTTAACCAAATGCATATTTTTATTTCATTTTATTCCTGAGAATTCCACTTAATCCTAGTGCTTCTCTAAAGTTTCTTTAATTATGGAATGTACACACAAGGCATTCCTCCTTAAGGCAGCAGAAATGCCTTCAGTTTTTGTGAGCGCTTGGCAAAACAGTGTGTGTGTGAGAGAGAGAGAGAGAGAGAGACAGAGACAGAGAGACAGAGACAGAGACAAAGAGAATTGTTAGGAAATACCTTTAAGTACTCAAGCAAAGAAATAATTATATTATGATGAGGGGGGAAAGCTAGCCCATAAATACCACATGTCAAGCATTAGAGGGAACAAACCATAGTTTGGGAAATGAAATGTGTCTGCCTGGGAAAAAAAACCACCAAAAGATTATTTCTCATTTGATATCACTGTTTTTGATGTAATCTTACTTTTTAAATTTCCTGTCCCAAGGGAACTTGAGAAAGCTAATAAACAAGAACCTTAGATAGCATCCATTTAACTTTTTAAATTTCCAAATTAGTCTAGTTTGGGAAAGCAACACAATCATGTGTGCCCTGTAATCTTGAGAATAGAATAGAATAGAATAGAATAGAATTCTTTGATATCCTTGGGGAAGCCTCCATGTTGCTTTGATATTGTGATGGTGCACACAAGGGATTTGTTTTTGGTGTATATGCTGTCAGTGTACATAAGGAGAATAAAATACATTTATCAAGAATAAAAATATACAATACTTAGTGATAGTCAAGGTTGCTAATAAGCTATCAAATTGTACTAGGAAACAAAAACAATATAAATTGAAATGTACAAGTACATGGTTATAGTAATAAGTGGGAAGAGATAGATACTAGTAAGGAAGAGAAGAATAATAGTATTCCAGTCTCAACAAATTATTTGACAGTGATGTGAAACTAGGTGGGTGGACGGACGGACAGACAGACAGACAGTGACATCTATGGCTTTCCAGTTATGGTTAAAACTCCTAATGTAAAAAGTATCTGATACATAAACTACCCATCAGTATAGATAAAATTTTCATTGATTAACCATCCTGCCCTTTCAAAACCAACTAGGTTATAAGTGGCATTGCATAGAGCACAAGCTGAATGTCTTCATCAAAATCCACTCTGCACTTTGCAAAATATTAAACATTGCCATAGGAATGTATTAAGCACCCCCAAAATGCCATTCTTTATTACCTTCCTGTCATATGTTATATTATATAATTCCTATCATAAATCGTTGGGGAAGAAAATGTATTTTCACCACTGTGAGGTGGCGCAGTGGTTAGACTATAGTATTGCAGGCTGATTCTGCTGACTGCCAGAGTTCAGTTCCCACTGGCTCAAGATTGACTCGGCCTTCCATTCTTTGGAGGTCAGTAAAATGAGGACCCAGATTGTTGGGGGCAACATGCTGACTCTGTAAACTGCTTAGAGAGGGCTGTAAGAGCACTGTGAAGCAGTATATAAGTCTAAGTGCTTTCGCTAGTATCTCATCTGTGAACTCAAATTAAAACATATTTCCTTTATTTATGAAAGTTAAGTCTTTCATTTCAATGTGATGCACTAAAGAACAGCCATTTTTCATCAGGGCACATGGTAGGAGGGGAGCCACATTAGTCTGGGACAGTAAAAAATTAGGAAGATGGGTAGCTTCAACTAGCATATTTTATTAGAAGACAAGCTTTCATCAGTTGAAGTTCACTACATCAGATGGTTCTGGGAAGGTATCTTTCTCCTTTTCTTCTGAGAGAGCAAAGGTATTTTTTTTCTTAAGGATAAAAGTCCCTTTTCAGTTGTTTGTTGTCTTTGCAGGTTACCTATTTCCATGTATTGATGAGATACAGTCCAGAACACATCTCTAACTGATAGTATGAGTTTCACTTAAATAAAAACCTGATCAGTCCATCTTGGCTGTTTGAGTTGATTCTCTGCCATCTTCCTGTCTGATTTAATTGTTGTTTTGTTTGAGAGACTGCATTTTCCATCCTAAGCAGTGGTCTTACCAAATGCAATTATCACTAAAAGGCAACAAGATTAAAAAAAACCCCAGCACAAGTGGCTATGTGAAAATCTCTTTATATATATCAGCCTAGGGGAAACTGCACAAAAAAGCCTCTGAAAATTGAGTTAACAAGTTTAATCCTTTCAAAAGATTAGGCACTTCGATAGCTGTTTCCTTCTGGGGGCAGCATGGGGAAAGAGGAGGAAGTGTCAGTAGATAATGCCTAACACTAGTAAGCTTGGGCTGACCTCTCAGGTTATTGCCTCAGCAGATGGAGTAGCTGGTTGACCTTTGTCTCCTCTGAGAAAAACAGAATCCGGCTTGCTTAATACTAGATGGAAAGCTCCATGGAGTTCTACACCACATACATACCTACTGTATGTACATCACTGGTGGGTTTCAAAAATGTTTACTACCAGTTCTGTGGGTGTGACTTGGAGTGTGTGGCGTGGCTTGGGGGGGCATGGCAGGAGAAGGATACTGTATCTACATTCCTTCCCCAACCTAGGGGAAGGTTATGGCAAAATCCTCATTTCCTCCCAATCAGCTGGGACGCGAGAGGCAGAGAATAGATGGGGCGGGGCCAGTCAGAATTTTTACTGCCGGCTCTCTGTCCTACTCAAAAGTTCTGCTACCGGTTCTCCAGAACTGGTCAGAACCTGCTGAAACCCACCTCTGATGTACATGTACCATCTGGAAGAAGACCATGGGAAACAATTTATTGTTACTGAGAAAATGACAAAAATGTCCACATGCCACTAGGAATCAAATATGATTCTGTAAACCACGTAGAGATTCTGTAAAGAAGGCTGTAGAGCACTGTGAAGCGGTATATAAGTCTAAATGCTATTGCTGTGATGCAGGCAACCCTCTATATTTTTTGGACTTTCATCATTTTTCTCATCTACTCCTTCCATCTACCAGAGCAGGGGTCTCCAACCCCTGGTCCATGGACCAGCACCGGTCCGCACATGCCAGCAACCACTGCTTGCAAGCAAGTGAAGCCCCATCCGCTTCACTTACATGCTGGAGGCAGCATGTAAGACCATGGCCCCTCCAATATGCAGGAAAACCTTTCTCCATAGAACCAGTCCCTGGTGCCCAAAAGGTTGGGGGCCACTGTATTGGAGAACACCTGGTCAACATGACTGCCTGAGCAACTAAAAAACTGCATACTTCTGAAGAGAACCTTTCAGGGTTGGAAAAAGTTAAAATTAGTATGAAAGCTAATTAATACCTAAATTGTTGGTCTATCCCCAAGCATTTGTTATGCTCATTTGGTCAATCAATCTATCTGTCAAGCTCAGGAAAATCAGGACGTCCAGGCAGTTCAGATGAATGTAAAAGTTTATTGCAAGCTTATGCTCTCTTAAAGAATCCAAACTACTTATGGTCAAAATTGGCGGTAGATAACAGTCAATGATATTCAAGGTGGACCGGACTTGGGTCTCTTGTGGGCATGAGAATCTAGTACATTCTAATAACCGGTTTAATCTATGAAAACTACTTTAATCAAACTATATCTAGCGTGTCCCCACAATTTTAATTGGCACCAATAGCGTTGCAATTTACTATTGTCTTCAGGGGTGGGTTCTACTTATCTTTACTACTGGTTCTGTAATGACGCACCACAGAACAATTAAGCAAACCCCAAAAGTAAAAAAAAATTAATACAACACACTTGAATTGTCCAAAAAATAAATGATCTTCTTTATTCCAAGTTTCAAGGACAAACGTAAATTCCTGCCAACCAACTGTGGCTTCAGTTCAAAAGCAATTAGAAGATTATCAACAAAACAAACTTAAGAGGATTCAGTACTTACAAGAAAACCAGACCAGAAAATGCAACACTTTGACCCCAGCAATTGCTGACAAACACCAGCTGGCTTTTGAAAGGCTCCACCCAATTATCCCTTACTCTTGAGTAACCTTTTTTTTCTCCAGCACCCTTTTGTCTCTTCGTCTCTCTCTGGCGTCCGCTGGGGGTGCTGCTCCTTCTTCAGAGCTGTCACTCTCTGCCTCCACCCCCAGCTCCCTGGATTCTGTCGGAGCCTGCTCTTCTTCCGAGCCTGACTGCTCCACACTGCTCTCTGCCAGCTGTTCTGCCTCATCCTCTGAGTCGGACGCTGGCAGAGGCATGACGCCCCTGCTCCAGAGCACACGTGGCCAATCTCTTGGCTTCCCTTATCCAGGAGACTCAACTGGTCAGTCCAAGCCTGTTGCTCAGCCCCTGCAGAGCCTTCCTCATTGCTTCAGACTTAGTCCACTGTCGTCCTCAATCAGGAGACAAGAAATGGACTTTTGGTGAGGATTCACAGCCAGCCAAGGTGCCTCTTTTTGAACAGGACGGCCTCCAGCTGCAGAACAGGGCTGGATGCAGAATCCAGACTGGCAAAATCTCTCTGGAGCAAGGAGGCCCTGAGGCAAAACAGTGTGTTCCCCGCACAGCAGTTCCTTGGGAGAGTTTCCTTCACCTTTGCGACAGGTGTGCATTTTTATTTATTTATTTATGGAGTACATATTAGATAACATATATATAAGCATGAATTGAATACATAAAATGAATACAATATGAATACAAGGGCATGCTCTTATGCACGCCCCTTACAGACCTCTTAGGAATGGGGTGATGTAAGGTGAGGTAAGGGGTGTTAACAAATGAGTGTAAAAAATTAAGAGAAACAGTATTTATTATTTTGGAATACAGGAAAAAGAGGTTGAAAGTGATGATTTTGGAAAGCTAGAAATAGGCTAAAGGGCCAGATGGGTTTGAAAATGAAAATTTGCTATTAAATATAATAATCCTTTCGGTGGGAAACATTTGATTGGTTTGGTTTGCTGGGAAGAGAACACAATTAAAAGGGTGTTTGCCCTGTGTTTGTGTTTATTTCTTGTGTATGTGTGTTATTTACATCTAATTATGTAGATGTTTTAGATTTAATGTATATATGTTTTTAATTTAGATAGAATTTTGAATTTTAAATCTTAAATTTTTAAATTTCAAATTTTTATTATTATTATTCACATCTTATGTTTTAATGTTTGGCTGTACACCGCCCCGAGTCCGCAAGGAGAGGGGAGGTATAGAAATGCAATAAATAAACAAATAAATTAATAAATAAATTTGAATAATCAATAAACTTTTATTTTTTTTAAAAAAGGGACTTTGTAGTTTGACACCAGAGGAAATAAAAAATACTTAAAGGAGAAGAACATCAATACAAAATGGAAAATATATTTTAACAAGAGGCTTTTTGAAGATTTGGCACTTATGGACAGAAATTAATTTCAATAATATTTAACAATATAGACAGACAGATGGTGGGGCAAATACTATTACAGCAAAAAGCTATGCCAGATAAAATTGGAATTGATTGCAATGTGGATCCAGCTGAGACCAGTGGAGGCCGCTGCAGGCCCTGGACCTCTAATTCAGGCCCAGCACAGCTGCCCCCGCTGAGGGATGCCACTGTGCTCAAAGGGCAGGGCTGCGGGGAGGGAAAGAGGGGAGAGGGCTCAAGAGGAGACAGCAGAGACAGTCCCTTACCTTGCCAAGATTCGGTCCTGGGAGAGACCAGGAGAGGAATAACAGAAAACAGAGTTGGAAGGGACCTCGGAGGCCTTCTAGTCCAACCCCCTGCTCAAGCAGGAGATCCTAAACCATTCCAGACAAGTGGTTGTCCAGGCTCTCCTCAAAAGCCTCCAGTAATGAGTCGTCACTGAAGCAGCTCGGGTGGACTCCAGAGGACGGTGGAGGACCGGAAGGCCTGGAGGAACGTTGTCCATGGGGGTTGCGGTGGGTCGGACACGACTTCGCAACTAACAGCAACAATGAGCAGGCACAACTTCTGGAGGCAAGTTGTTCCACTGATTAACTGTTTTAGCTGTCAGGAAATTTCTCCTTAGTTCTAAGTTACTTCTCTCCCTGATTAGTTTCCACCCATTGCTCTTTGTGCCGCCTTCTGGTTCTTTGGAGAACAGGTGGAGCCCCTGAGATACTGGAAGACTGCTATGGTGTCTCCCCTGGTCCTTCTCCTCACTAGACTGGCCAGGTCCACTTCCTGCAACCACTCTTGTTCCTATGTTTTGGTCTGCAGGCCCTCAAGCGTCCTTGTGGCTCTTCTCTGCACTCGTGTCTCAACATCTAGACTGACTTGCCTTGCTGTGGGGTCCTTGCCCAACGACCAGCGGTGGATGACAACACGTGGGACAGCAATGCAGTCTTGCCATATTGTGCTTTACGTCTGTGTTGCTTGGTGATGGAAATCCCAATTCCTCTCATAACTCAAGGACTGCCTGCATGGCCAGTAGCATCCTGACCTTGTGGGAAGGTGTCATGCCTTCTGCTGTGCCTCAGCCTTCCTCAGACTCTGACTCTGAGGGGTTAATGGACTCCGGAGAGGCTGAGGTCATTGAACAGTTGACTCCCCCAGGTGTGAG
>JANHFP010003742.1:74627-85656 GCA_032468135.1 Calamaria suluensis
GGGCATGGCCAGGGTGGGAATGGCCAGCTCGACATCATTTGTGCCTGGGGCACCTGTGGTGACCAACTGCTAAAGCAGGACTTCCCTCTTATTATAATCTCCTTCCTTTTCTTCTTTCTCCTTCCCCCCTTCCTTCTCCTTTTTTCATCATTCCCCTCTTTCCTTCTTTTTCCTTTCCCGCCCTCTTTCCCTCTTTCCTTTTTCTTTGTCTTTCCTCTTTCCTCTTTCCCGTTCCCCTTTCTTGGATGTTCGAATGCAAAAGGAGAAGCATTTCTCTTTTTGTTTTGTTTTGCTTTTAGTTTGTTCTGCTAGTTCTCTGCCAGTGAAAATGGAGTTCTGACCTCCCAAGCTCAATTTTTGCTGGCAGAGGGACTGCAGGCTGGTCCTTTGCTCTTTCCAGGACAGCCCCACGGGCCAGATCTAAGCACCCCGTGGGATGGATTCAGTCGATGGGCCTTGAGTATGTCACCCCTGATGTAGAGGATCCCATTCTAATGAAAATTAGAATAAAACATAGTGACTGTAAAAACGCCTCAATCCTGTTGTGCACAGCAAGAGTAGTGGAGATGTATTTTCCTTTTTTTTTTTTTAAGGAAAGTTTTATTTTATTTAACATTGTTAAACATAACATTCATAACATTGTAACACATAACAAAACAATATCCCCACCAACAACCCCACTCCCCCCAACCCAAACCCCGACTTCCCAGAGCGATTATAACTCATCCCTACACTTTGCATTTCATAACTAATATAACGATTGAAGTGTAATAATAATAATAATAAAAATAATAATATTAAAAATAGTATATAACCATATAATTCAAACTACCTCTAACTCTATCCCTCTTCTCCCTATCACAATTCACCAAATTACAACATATAATTCTTCTATTTACTCCAATGGCAATCTAAAAAAATTTAGTTTGACATTTAACATTTCTCATCCTCACACATTACATTCCAAGAAAGATGTATTTTCCTAACAGCAATCTTTTCAAAAGTTTTTAATCAGCATCAGGATATCAAAAAGCAGCGAAGCAATTAGCGCACACAGGGCAATGGTCTTTAAGAGGCCCAAACAATATTTTATTGTCTCAACCTAAATATTTTTGGCCACTACAATAATTAAAAGACACACAAAGGCACATGAAATATGTACTTTTGAATAGCAAGTGTTCTTGAATCAACTTAATAAATACTGGGATCTAGGTAATATATATAGCAATATCCCAAAATAATTTCTATTATAAAAATAGATACCTAATCAATAGGTTTCTTTATTTATTTGGACTGTAACACAGAGTATAACCATTTAGTTCAGGCTTTTGAAGTGTATTGTATTCCTCAAAAGCAGAATCTCCTTCTGCTTCCAGTGGTAGATTGGCATCTGCTAAAATCCATGTTATTAATAAAATCTGGCCTACATTAAATGCAATATTAGGGAACTAAAATATCATATTAGAAAAGAAAGTTAAAAAGGAAGGCATTCAAAACGCTATAACTAATCAAGAACCAGAGTTTTGCAACTGGAACTCACAAGATCTTTAAAGAATAATCCATCTTCCCCTTTGACTTTGCTTGCCAGAAGGTTGCAAAAGGGGAGCACATAACTCTGGGACACTGCAACCGTCATAAATATGAGTTAGTGTCAAGCATCTGAATTTTGCTCACATGGTTATAGGGATGCTGCAACGGTCATAAGTGTGAAAAAATTGTCATGTCACTTTTTTCAGTGCCATTGTAACTTTGAAAGGTCACTAAAGAAAACTAGGATTACCTATATATACCTATTATGCATTAGTCCTTTCCCGCTGAAGAATTTGTTAAAACTTCAACTTCTTTCTCTCTGGTAATGAAGAAATGTCTGAATTTTCAAAATCTGTGCTTTTAAAATCCACCTAAACTGCGTAAAATTCTCATTCAACTGCACAAGCCAGTATCCCCAGTATGGATAGGATCATGTTTTACATGCGTCCCATGTAATTGTTAAAGATGAGGAACCAAAAAAAAAGAGATAGCAATCCTAATTAAACATCACAAACATGACTGAATACACAGGATTCTCAGGCCTAGATTTAATAGAACTAAGCATACTATTCCTAGATGAATGGATCTGTCAGTTCTGATTTTGTTCACATTCATTTTTTAAAAAAAAATCCGAGTTCCTTCCATTCCCACAAGGAATTTGAGGAGCCTGGTAAATTCTTATTGACATTCTTACCCATCTCTATTTTGTGGGAATCTCAAAGGATATCACACATATACTTATTGTGTGCCGGTGTTTTTCCTAGAGCAGTGATGGCTAACCCTTTTCCCGTCACATGCCAAGAGGGGGGACATACACACACATGTATGCCCACACCCTTAATTCAAT
The DNA here is from genome assembly GCA_032468135.1 of Calamaria suluensis. Lineage (NCBI taxonomy): Eukaryota > Metazoa > Chordata > Lepidosauria > Squamata > Calamariidae > Calamaria > Calamaria suluensis. Next base: position 77,005 of record JANHFP010003742.1, read on the forward strand.
GCCCCCCCCTGCACGCTGCCCCCCCGGCGCTCACCCCATTTTTGGCATGTAATGGCATGGTGGTCTCAGCAGGTTTGTTTTTCACTCTCCCCAAGCTCCAGAGACTTTCTAGGAGCCTGGGGAGGGTGAAAAGGGCCTCCCCCCACACAGAGAGCCTTCAGAGGCCAGACACAGCCTGCTTCCTGATTTATGGTGGGCCTGAAAATCACATAGCTGGCATGCGCATGCGCCCTGGAGCTGAGCTACGGCAGCACTCATGTGCCCACAAATATGGCTCCGTGTGTCACCTGCGGCACATGTGCCACAGGTTCGCCATCACAGCCCTAGAGCATCATGGGTGAAGGAAGCAGGACTTGGCACCCAAGAAATCAGAAAACTTGCAAAGAATGGTACCCCTTTATGCATACCTCCATGGCTACCTTTTACGCAACAAATAGTACTGGAGTTCTAGTTTGCGAAAATTGCATTCAGTCATTTTATGTATACAAGCCGGACTTCTCTTTCTCCAAAACATTCCATTTTAGAATTCTGGTAAGATTTTTCTTTTTCTTTTCGGACTTCAATATGCAGTGAGCCATCTTAGGAAACGATAAAGCATTCCATTCATCCAAATCAACCTGCACCACCACCTGTCTCCCCAGGCATATCCCCCCCTCCCCAATGAAGTGTGGGCTGAATTCTGGAATATTTCTGAGAGAAATGGTGAGACTTGGCACATGTAAATTTTCCTGCCTTACTTCACCGTAACTGATTACAGCTGACAGAGAGTTAATAAAAGAGCAAAGCTAGCTGTCAGGGCATATTAGTGTGTGCAAAGGACAAGACAAAGGAATAATTCTGCCATTATTTATGGTCATTAACCAGGTAGAGTTCATTCCTACAACATCCCACCTGAGCTGGAAAGAAGGATGATCTAATCAAAGAATATTGCATTTAATTTTAAACCAGAACAATTTTTTTGTGAATATCAGGGTCCTGTGAAGTTATCTGATGCATGTAGCAGATGGAATGAATATTAAATAGTTTAATGTGCACGTTATCATGTTATTTGCTCTTATGAAAAATATCCAGTTTGTATCCATTAGTATGAGCAGTATCTAACATTAAAAAAACAACTCGCTTCTCAAACTGATCCTCCAGCTACTTTGCTGGCTTTGTTGAATCTCATTTATATCCCGAAACATTTTTAAAGGGCAGAACTTGGAGGAGAACATTTGACCTGAAAATGTTGCTTTTCTTAAAATTTCAGGGAACACATAATCATCATTCCTTATACTTTTATCAATGGCTTAGGAACAGGTATCATTTAATCCAAACCTAGAAAAAATCTAAGATGTTTTTATAAAACATTTCTTAACTATTAGGGCTACAACCTACTTCCCACTTCCATTTCTAGAGTTAGGAAGCACTTAAATCTTCAGGCAGGGATTTTACAAATTTTCCAGATTTTACAAGGACTGAGCAAGTTATCTGCATGCATATTATGATCTATGAATCCTTCAAATCATCATCCTTGAAGACACATTATACACATGTGTACAGGAAACCTGGACCTTTTGCTGGACTGCAACTTTTTATGTTTTTCACCATGGGGGAGGTAGGTAGATCTTCTGGTCATTTAGAGGACTTCTTGCTCTACAGTATGCTTGTGGGAATGCATTAACAAAAGCCTGAACGTCTAAAATAGTTTGTCAATTAAAATGCTCCACAAAATTTTAGGGAAACGACTAATGGATCTTGGGGGGGGGGGTTAGTGTGTGTGTGTGTGTGTCCTTGAAAATACAATTTGATAAACAAAAGGACTAATGACATTTTGTTGGGCAAACTAATAATACAGGCACACTAAGCCATGAATTGTACTGAGGGTTGTGCAATTTGTAAACTGGCAAAAAAAGGACCAATCCAATTATTATGAGTGGTATCAGTAAAATAGGGATTCCCATTCACAAATTTCACTGAAACCCAAGTAACTGTTTTCGTATGTGCTGGAATCATACTTTTCTACTCAATAATCAGCTCTGAAATCAAAAATACCTCACGGTACTTTTTTCAGTATGTTCTGCACTTGGCGAATATAACCAACTATACTCTAATTGCATCAAACATATTGTATCAAATATATCATTGGATTGATTAAAAAATTAAGTTTTTGTGAGAGGGGCATTTTCAAATTGACCAGGAAGAAATCTTATTTTGTCATTTAGATATTTGTTATTGATTTAACTATAGCAAGAAAAACTCACCCTATCAGTTACTTTTTACGTTTTTACAGCTGAGTCATAAACCTCTGAAATAGGAGCAGATCATGGATTCAGCTGCTTCAGCCATAACTACACAGAGCACAATCACAATAAAACTTAGGACTTCTCATTAACAAGGGGATTCCCTTAGATTCTGTCCTCATACACATCCATTAGCATTAGTCAGTGGAGAAATGAGTACTACGGCAATTTCTTTGAAAGATAAACGTTGTTAAATGATCTCAAAATCAGCACCTGGGGAGAAAAGAAGGAAAAGGGCTGAAGGAAATACTCAGAATTAGTTGGTGCCTCAGGAGAACTTAGTGATGCTACTACCAAGAAAAAGGCCCTTTTCCAGCAGCCCTTCTCTGATTCCATATATTGAATTGAAACACCGGAGACTTAAGAAGCCATCACTGTTTTTTCCCGCAGTGCTATAGAATAAGATGTGAACTATAGATGAGGTCAAAGTCCTATTTAGCCCAACATTCTCACACAGTGCCAACTACATACCAGAGGTGGGTTTCAGCAGGTTCTGACCAGTTCTGGAGAACTGGTAGTAAAAATTCTTACTGGCCCTGCCCCCACCTGTTCTCTGCCTCCCAAGTCCCAGCTGTTTGGAAGGAAATGGGAATTTTACAGTAACCTTCCCCTGGAATGGGGACTGAATGGAGATTTTACAGTATCCTTCCCCTGCCATGCCCACCAAGCCATACCCACCAAGACATGCCACACCTACCAAGCCACACCCACAGAACCAGTTGTAAAAAATTAAGAAACCCACCACTGCTACATACTCACAGGAAATAATTGCCTATGAATTTGTATGGAACTAAGAACAATACTCAGTGGGTAAGACAGCTGAGCTTGTCAATCGGAAGGTTGGCAGTTCAGCGGTTTGAATCCCTAGTGCCGTGTAACGGGGAGGGCTCCTGTTACTTGTGCCAGCTTCTGCCAACCTAGCAGTTTTGAAAGCATGTAAAACATGCAAGTAGAAAAAATAGGAACCACCTTTGGTGGGAAGGTAACAGCATTCCGTGTGCCTTTGGTGTTTAGTCATGTTGCCACATGACCACAGAGAAGTCTTCAGACAGCCCTGGCTCTTCGGCTTTGAAATGGAGATGAGCACCGCCCCCTAGAGTCAGAAACGACTAGCACATTTGTGCAAGGGAAGCCTTTACCTTTTTAAGAAGAGTTATTCCAGTGTAGGGATGTCAAACTCACATTGTCATGGCATCATCATGTGATGTATCATAAATTTTTTCCCCTCACTATACCTGACATGGATGTGACCAGCGCATGAGGCATCTGGCCTGTGGGCCATGAGTTTAACAGCCCTGTTCCAGAGCTTCTTTGTTCCATCTGCCCTGGCAGTACTAAAGCACTAATTCAAAATATCAGTGAGACATAAAATGTAGGGTTTGTCAATCCAGAATTACAGTACTGTCTTCAGTCATATGGAATTTGACATTCATATCTAAATCTATCAAAGGCGGGAACAAAGAATGCTTGTAGCACAAAAACCAGCATTTCTGTGAAAGTAATGAGAATGGATTGTGCCTGAAACATCAAACGCTGCTAGCTACAATAAGCAGAGTTGATTACAAACATTTTGCTGCCTACACTAAAGAAAAGATATCTCTGCCCCCTTCCTATTCTATTTATCCAAACTGGCCAGATTGACAGTTGAGTGTTTTAATTTCTTTTATCCTGAAGATTTTTTAAAAAAAGCAGCTCTGGCAGTGTGCTTTACATGGCTTTGGCCTCCAATTTGCAGATTCATGGATTCACTATCAGTTGAAAAAGCACCTTCAATCTCCTTAATGTTAGGATGGCTAAGTTAGTTCAGAATTCTGTAGATACTACAATAGACTTAGTGGAAAGTTAGCGTCAAACCATTCACTGATTTTAAAGTCAGTTTCTTTGGTTCCAAAAGAGCTATGGAGAGTTGCATTTTATTCACACAGGGATGTGAAATCAATTTTAAAAGTAAAGTTATAACCCTCCATGTGTGTCATTGCAACCTTTCCTCATTTAAAAACAGTGCCATAAAAATAGAAGATGATGTTTTAAAGGCTGGGTTGTCAGCAAAAAGAAGATGGCTAACCAAGCTCTCTAAGAACAGGTAGCTGTTCTTACAGTAAGACGAAATAAAGTGGAGGAAAAAAAGAAAGTAAGAAAGCTAATAAATTACATTACAGTGTACAAAGAAAATAATTGTGTTATCAAATCTGTTTAAAAACATCTGGAGGAAAGTGAATTTTTTAATGCATATTTTTTTCTGACTTACAATATCTTAAAATGTAGCTTCGTAACTTTTGATTATGCAAAATAACTTTTTGGCCCATAAACGATCTCTCTCTTGAATTAAAATGTATTTCCTCCAATGACAGCATTTACTTGAGGATAATGGAGAAGACCCCTAAAGGACAGACAACCCAAGTGATTAGGGGTTAGGCATGAGAAGTATCTGACTCTGTGAGCATGCAACCAAGATGCAATGTAATTGAATTACACATTGCTGGAAATACAGTGAGATATCAACTTTAGCGCTGCTGATTATTGAGAATGAAAGCATACATACGCATTTGAATTTGAAGAACATAGAATATGTAGTAGAACTCATCCAACCGATACATCGTAAAAATAGGCTAGCACCATTTTAATCTTATTTATTGTTGTTTTCCTATTTGATCTGTTTCAACTTCATGGATCATTCTTTAAGATTGCATCCATCTATTTGTCATTTATTTTAATTACTGGAGAGGAGAGTTTCCTTTTAAAGTGATTTTGTAGTATGTGCTAGCATTTTTCTCAGACTGGCACAACATCCAAAGGATTTTTTAAGAAATTATTGTAAGCCATTTTCAAATAAAAATGTTCTTCCTTATCTCAGAGCTGGAAGAAAGAATATTGAAGAGTTAATTTTTAAGTGGACTGGTTTATTTATGTAATTCCTCAATACATTTATTTTGAAATAAATAAATATAAGCTGAATGGAACAAATACTAGTCTAGAAGGATATTTTGGAATTCAAGAGGAGCTATGGACCAAACATTTTTAAGTTCTGAGATTAAATTTCTCATTGATTCTGTGTTACAATTGTTTTTCCAACCCAGAAATTCACTCTGGAAAAATGCCAAGTTAAAAATATGTTATTATATCTGAAAGGAAGACAATTTCCTCTCAACCCTTCAAAGGAAGAGAACATAAATTATAAATCCAGGCAAAAAAAATATTTATTTATTTATTATTTACAAAAATCTCGTGCAATGGCCACCTTATCAACTTAAGAGTTGCCAATTGTACCTTAAGCCAATCCTCCATCTCCTTTTACATAACTGTAATTATCACAAATATTAAATCTCTGCCTGAGGCTGCTAGTGAGGTAAAGAGATTAGGCCTTACACACTCCTGCATCATCATACTGTTGATAACATACAACTCCATGCCTCCTTCGCTACACAAGCCAGTAGCTCTCTTGCCAAACTGATGCAAATGCTTGGCACACATTGAGAGATGGAGGCGAGCCATCTGGCTGCAGTTCAATCTGGACACGTTGTACTAATCAGCAGGGAGACATGCTTGGAGGACCTTATGGCATCTGTAATTGCTGTATCAAATGGCTGCACAGTCTTAGCTATTGTTTAATGGTGTGCCGATGGTAAGTCCTAGAGTGGATTCATGAAGGAGGGTATCTGAGGAGGTGAAACCACCGAGAGTGCCAGGGGAATGCGTGGTAGTTATGTGCTAAAATGATAGTTTGCTAACTAATGAACTGCACCAGATTTGGTGTAGGTGGGCTTTGTGCACAGTATTTTGTAGAAATAATTTACACAGCAACACTATCATGACCTCGCCAACTACCATGCATTTAGTACTTAGCAGAACTGGGCCTGAACAGATACCAATTTCTCTCTTTTCGTTTGCATTTCTCAAATCGCTTGTTTGAAGCAAATGCTTTATTCTACCTTCTTGGAAAATGTCTTTGTTTTTAGGACAATTGTCTCTTTAAAAATAACTGTGTTGTCTCTTTTTTTCTTGATCTTTTCTGAAAGAATCCTCTTCTCCCCCAGAGAGATTTCACTGAATCTCTCTTTTTATGTCAGTTTCTATAATGGGAATAACTACCAATTGTTGGCCTTTCTTTTCCGTTTAATTCTAAGTTTCATTAAATTTTAAGCTGCCTTCCTATGTTTATTCTTTCAGACTAAGTTAATGTTACAGCTATTACACAATTTGCATTGGCAAGGTAACTTTGAGTTACTCGTTGCATGAAGTGAAGTTGCCTCTTGGAGATTACGCATTAAATTTTTCCTCATTTTCATAGGCTGATTTTGAAAATCATCATCATAACCATTAAGCCAAATCACAATTAAAAAAATACAAAATGCAGAACAGGAAGTGTATGCATACAAAAGAGAGTAAAAGGAAGAAATAAGGGACAGTGTAAATCATATTTCTAGATAACCCCCATAAGTTATCTCAATCAGATCAACATATGCCGATCTCAATTCTGCTATTTTGTGCTACAATATATGTAATATCTGGATTCTGACTGAACATGAAATATATTGTTTTAATATTCCAATCGGCTGGTTGTCGAATATGTGATCCAAAATGCCAATCTCTCTCTTTCTCATAGCTGAGATTCTAATAATATGTATGCTGTCTTCTGTCGCTAGAGCCCCACCAAGGCAACTACTTTTGTCATAAGGAACATGCCTAAACTATCCATATTTAACCATTTATGATTGCTGTTCAAGCTGTGATTATAGATTTAAGAGTTAAGAATTTCATAATTCAACTCCTTTTTGAGCTCATAAACACAGTATTGGTAACCTTGTTTGTTAAGCAATTGGTTTCAGTTGCGGTGCTTAATACAGCAATATATATATATATGGAAGCTATTTAGTCACAAACACAGTTTTATCCGTTTTTAAAACTTTAAAATTAAATTTGATTAACCTCAGAATACCACATTGCAATTTATTAATTCAATTAATACATTTGCTGTGTTTTATCTGATGTTACTGCTGCCTTTAAATTTCTATATTTCTTCTAGATCATGAATGAATTAATCAATTCTCCTAGGGCCTAGGCCAATAATCTTTCTTATAAAAAACTGAAGTGTATAAATTAAGGTGATATTATTTGCATAAACTTTGGAACAAGCTTGAATATACTTTTAAAAATCGTAGACAGTTTGTAAAACTTGTCAAATTTATTCATTATTCAACTTATATGGTGCAACTCTAGGCAGCTTGCAATCATTCAAATAATGTGCAATATAAAAAAATTAGAACAATAAATAGGGATCTAGATTTAAAATTCAAATTTAAAATTCAGTTAACTAATGTGATCCGTGATTAATAAAACAGAAAAATGCTTCAGGTATATTGGATATCTCAGAAAGTATTCAGTAAATATTAGTTATGATCACTTTGCTACTGAAGATGCACTTCAGAAGTTGGAAGTTAAATCACATGGCTTAGCCTTGCTCCTCTATTATCATATATTCATTTGAATATCTGTAGAAAACTTTAGGAAAACAATTCCTTATTAAAGATGCATATGTTCCTCTTGGCTGTATCTTCCATACTTGAAAGTATTAAGAATTATGGATCCTTCAGGCTTGGGGATTAGCTGCAAGAAATATTGGGCAACTTTGGATATAAATCTATCATGGATTGACAACTGAAATTGCTATGATATGATGTTTGTCAACATTTGAACAAATGTTCAAATGTTGAACAAATGAACAACATTCTGCATCAGAAGGGAAAGAGAAGATTTACAAGCAATGTTTCCAAATATTTTATGATGTAAATACTCAGGCTCTCTTTATATTTTTCCTGTATTAATCTGGAATCATATACTCTTAATTATTAAAACACACTATATATTTTGTAAATGATTACATCGGTGATGGGTTGCTCCAGGTTTGGACCAATTTGCGCGATCCGGTAGCGGTGACTAGATGATGTCAGCGAACCACTTTTCACCATTCATGAGCTAGGCCCTCCCACCTGCCCCAGCACTATTTTTACCTTTTATTTCCTTCTTTTAAGGCTCAGCTGATAGGCACGGTACAGTGGATTGCTGCACCTATCAGCCGGTCTCCCCTCTACTGTGCATGTGTGGAATGTATATTTGGCATGCGCACACATTCAAGGCATGCTGGCCTCCTCTACTGCGCATGTGCAAAGCGCACATTTGTGCAGGTGCACGCAAAGCATGCCGGTTGCAAGCACATGCGTGAAGAGAACCGATAGTAAAGGTAAGTGGAACCCACCCGTGGATTACATAATATAAAATGTGGATTTGACATTTTCCTGGCGCGGAGCTCGTTCAGCTCCTTGGTTTTCGGAGGAGTTGCGAGTTATGAAACGCCAGAAAAGACGCCTAGAGC
>JANHFP010003743.1:30805-42996 GCA_032468135.1 Calamaria suluensis
ACTCTGGGAGTTGACATCCACCAGGCTTAAAGTTGCCAAGGTTGGAGACCCCTGGGTTAGATCACTTACCATTTCTGCAATGGATTGTAGAAGTTGTTAACTGGATAACAGGCTTACTTTGGGTTAATTGTTGCCCTTTTATCATGAACTGCCCTGCCTGCCGACTAAAATCTGGTCGAACTGAAGGGGGACATTGAGAAGAATCGCATGTGCCATGCATCAGCGAGCCTCTAAAAAGTGACCTCAGCCCATTCTTCTCCACAGATTTTCTGTACTCTTTATAGTTTTTAAATAGCTCTGAATTGGCTTTCAACACTGATCCTATCAGTTCTCTGATGCTGGAAAACAATCAGGCTACCTTCTAAAATCAATCTGAAGGTCTTTAAAACAGACAGAAAGGAATTTCACACACACCATGGTCACTGTGTGCCATGACAAAGAAACCCAGGGGTGAAATGCTGCCAGTTTGGACCGGTTCAGCTGATTCAGTAGCAATGGCGGCGGGTGGTTCGGAGAACCGGTAGCAAAAATTCCTGGCCCCGCCCCCTCTGTGCAATCATCAAAGGCTCTTTTTTTAACCTTTTAACAGCATTTTTTTTACTACCTAAGTATTCTTTGGAATAGGTAGTAAAAATTGCTTTTAAATGGTAAAGAAAAGCCACCGAGGACCACAGCAGAGCAGTGAGATCGTCAGAGGCTTTTTTTTTACTTTTTAAAAGCATTTTTTTATTATCTATTCCAGCGAATACTTAGGTAGAAAAAATGCTTTTAAAAAGTAAAAAAAAAAGCCTCCCGTGTTCGCACTTGCTCTGCTGTGATCCTCGAAGAGTTTTCTTTACCATTTAAAAGCATTTTTAACTACCTATTCGCCGGAACTGGTAATAAAACTAATGCTTTAGAAAAAGTAAAAAATAAAAATTGGCCACGCCCACCCAGTCACATGACCCGCCCACCACCATGCCACGCCCACAGGACCGGTAGCAACAACTTTTACATTTCACCGCAGGGGAAACCTACCTGTCAGGTCTTCTAGCCGTAAGCTTGTAGAACGATTAAGGGTATAACTGGTCCTGGCTGCCAGTTTCCCTCCCAGCATAGCTTCATGAGAAACCACTTTCCTATTGCTGGCCTCTGTAAGAAAAAAGGCAGGTGTCAAAGTAGCAAACCTCCTGGGTCAACCACAAATACAATTGCGCTGCACAGGCCTCCACTTGCTGACCGCTTTAAAAGCCAAGGCCCGCATGCTACGAATTAAGCCCGGGGAGAAGTGATAATAGGTACCACATTATTTTAGGGTTAACATCATGTACCCTCTTTTGCCAACGTGCTAAATAGCATTTGTAATAGCAGCAGTTTGTGGGCAAGACTGGGACCGATGTACGGCGTTCATACTACAGTGCAAACAGCTAACTGCCTCTATTTGTACAGATGTTATGGGGCTGGCCAAGAGATGCATTAGGAACGTTTTGCCCGCAGAATTAGGTCCTCTTGGGATTGGTAGGCAGTCTTTTACACAGGCTATTGTGCAAACCTGAAGTGTGTTTTGTTTTAAGGAGCTCCGAATGCCTAGAAATGGAGGTTTGAGAGTGTAAGGGAAGGATAAAATCAAACGCAAAGGAGCGGAGCAGCTTCAGTCGGTTAAGTAAAAAGTAAAGTCTAAGTACATACTCTGAACTTCCTGAGAAGGGCTGGGCAACAGAGTCCTCAGCTTCTTCAAAGTGTTCACTGCCACATTCAGGTAGATGTTGCGGCTGGTGCTGCGCTCATACACCACCTTCTCCTCAGCAAGAGCCTGTGAACAGCATTCCCACCATCAGCCTTTTTTGAGCCTTATTGTACAAAATGAAGTTGCTAAGGCAGGAAGGAGCAGTTCCCAGGCTAGGGAGAACTATTACGTTCATATATATATATATTAGGCGGCTTCCAATGCCACTGGGAGAATGGTCAAATAGTAACAGACAAGGATAAGTTGGAAGAAAAAGGCAAGTGTTTCTACAAGGAGTCCTTGATTTGCAACCATTCGCTCAGTTACGACGGCACTGGAAAAAGTGACTTGTGACCACTTTTCACACTTGCGACGGTTGCAGCATCCCCATGGTCACGGGATCGAAATCCAAACACTTGAAAATTAGATGTACTCCTGAGGGTTGCAGTGCCCAAGAGTCACGCAGGGTCACCTTTTCAGAGCTTCTGATAAACAAGGGCAATGGGAAGCCAGATTCCCTTAACAACCACGTTGTTAATTTAACAATTGCTGTGATTCACTTAACAACTGTAGCAAGAAAGTTTGTACAATGGGGCAAAACTCACTGAACAACTGCCTTGCCTAAGCAATGGAGATTTTGGGTTCACCTGCGGTCGTAACTTGAGGACCACCCGTGTTCGTAATAGTATTTCTAAAAATAGTTCGGGAATAGTACTTCTAAAAATAAGGTAAGAAATGTAGACCTGTGATCCTCTTGCTATTCAAACAAAAAGTTCAACGTTGGGCTGGCTGTCCTAACTTGGAACTTACAAATACGTTGCAAGTTCATATTTGCAATATGAACTCAGTGAACTTCCAACTCTTTTAAAGTGATTCAATCCCTCTGCCATTTGGGCCTACAGTTAGAGAAGTGCAAACTGTCAGAACTGCAAGATGCTCAAGCATCCCTTCCTAGGATGACCACCACAAAAACACAAACCTTGTCAAATGCTCCCTGCTGCGAGGGGCACATCTTCAAGCACTCGTCAATGAAGAGGTTGAGGTACCTCTGGCGGATGTTGGTGGGAACTCTGGCCCCGTATTCTGTGGGAATAACTGGCCTTTTCAAGCTCGTGCTCTAGAGAACATGGAAAGAGAGAAAGAAAATGAGCTATTTTGATAGCACAGTTACTACAGTGCAGAGGTGAAATGCTCCCGGTTCGGCCGATCTGGTAGCGATGGCGGCAGGTGGTTCGAAGAACTGGTAGCAAAAATCCCTGGCTCCGCCCCCTCTGTGCGATCATTGGAGGCTTTTACATTTTAAAGGTTCTTTTTTTCTATCTAAGTATTCACTGGATTAGGTAGAAACCAATGCGTTTAAAATAAGGGGGGGGGAGCCTTGCAAGATCTCATGGCTGCTGTGATCGTCTGAGACTCTCTTTACATTTTAAATGCATTTTTCTACCTAATCCAGCGAATACTTAGGTAGAAAAAAAAGCTTTTAAAATGAAAAAATAAAAATTGACCACGCTCACCCAGACACATGATCTGCCCACCACCAAGCCACACCCAAAGAACTGTTAGCAACAATTTTTTACATTTCACCCCTGATGAAGGGGAATGTTTCATGTGTTCAATTTGAAAAATTAACGATGGAAGCATATATGGGCAATTCATCACCTGCAGAGTGGGAGTATGTGCTATCCTTTTTGGGACACCTGTGGTAGTTGTTTTAGATGCCATCCCAGTCAGTGTTCGAGCTTTCAATGATGGGCCATCAAGACCATTGGACAATGCCACACGTGCGGGTGGAATGGTCTTCTTAAGATTTCCAGGAACTGAAAAGGTATGGGCAAAAAAGGACAACAGTGAGAGAAGCAGGGCGGAACTCTGAAACGTGCTACGAAGTCTTAGAATTACGTAAGTCATGGAAAGGATGAGGACTGACCTGCCCACTTCTGGTAGACCATTTAGGGCAGAGGTGTCCAACCAGGGCTGAAATCCAACAGGTTCTGGAGAACCAGTAGTGGAAATTTTGAGTAGTTTGTAGAAGTGGCAAATACCACCTCTGGCTGGCCCCAGGAGTGGGGAGGAAATGGGCATTTTGCAGTATCCTTTCCCTGGAGTGGAGTGGGAATGGAGATTTTGCAGTATCCTTCCCCTGCCATGCCCACCAAGCCACACCCACAGAACTGGTAGTAACCAACCTTGGGGATTTTAAGGCTTCTGGCCTTCAACTCCCCAAATTCCCCAGCGAGCCCCAATAATCATCACCATTTAGTGCAGATTTGTTCTGCTTTAGCTCTTCAGGTATCCCAGGTAGGTTATGCATTTACTTCCTGTTTTGCATGTTCCCGTTATCATTTCACTCTATTTAGTGAAGTCCGAAAAAGGTCTCAGCACCAATAAGGTGTGAACATGTAAAAACGAAAATAAATAAAAATTTCCTAAGCTTGTACATTTGTAATATAATGGTGACATGAATAAAAGTTAGACTAAAGACAGAAGTAAGAGGAAGGGGGAATATTAGCATTCACCTTTTTATAAAATAAGACAAGTGCAATAATAAGAGGGAGGCTTACAAACTGAACAGTGGTAGTATTACTATATTTAAACAATATGAAATAATTAAAGATTATAATTTGATATAAATGTGCATTACTAGAAATATATAAGAATGTGATAACTATGATTAATAATATTATTTTATCTGTACTGAAATGTATGGCACCCAGGTGTCACACTGTTCACGCATTGCTATGTTTATGTAATATAAAATAAAAAACTTGAAGAGAGAGAGAAAAAATATATTCTGCAAGAAGAAGAAGAAAAACCGGGGAACTTTCACTTGCCCAACTTGGAGACTGCCGAAAGAGCCGCACTGGGCACATGAGCAACTCGCTTCCTTTCTCCTTTGTGCACAGCAATGAGGGTTCTTTGGGGTGCCACAGGAAGCTTCGCGGTCGGCAGGGGCTGCTGTGGCCGCTGCTGGGCCAGGTGCGCTGCCTGCTTCTGCGCTAGCTGGATCCTCTGGTAACAGACCTCTTGAGCGGTTGGGGGCCGGTAAGGCCGAACCACTGGCTTGCCTGGGACTTCAACCTGGAAAAGGAAATGTAGGGACATTGGTTTGTGTGATAAAGGAGAAGAAGGTTGCCACATGTGGGAATCTGGATCCACGTATTTCAAATGGGATGAGAATGACTGTGTCAATGCTGAAGCGAACCTGGCTGGGGCCATTTTGGGGGGCTTCAGGATTGCCACAGTGCGAAGAAGGAATAGAAAAGGGGAACATAGTTAGATTGGTGGTGGGGGGTGTAGTTGAAACAAAATCATTTTCTGTGGGAACCAAGGACATTCCAACAGGTGGCTGGAGGAAGGAGGAGCACAGCATCCAGGCAACCAGCCAGCACCTCGAATGGACAATGTGACCGATGGTTTGGGGAAAGGTTGGAACTTTCACTTTTTAATCAGGTGAAAACCTTTCAGAGTCGGTTTTCACCAGCTTGTGCCAATATGATATCACCAATAAAATTGTTCTTTGAGGAACTTGGATGCTTTGGAGTTCTGCTTTCTATGGAGTTATTATTGGAACCCTGACAGACTGGCCTTAGCAGTGATGAGTATATGATTCACTCATATGAGACAGAACAGAAGCAAAGAGGATTTGAAGACAGTGCAAACAAACAGTGTTCCATCTACACATTTCGGGACCTATTTGTCCACCTGCAATGTTTTCATACTGAAAGACAGGTGCTGAATCTCTATATACCTTTGCAAAAGGGGTTTGTGAACAGCAGATGTGCTAAGAACTTGCAAATATTTGAATTTCAGAATTTCCAATCCATTTCACAAGAGTATGTTTCCCCCTCCTGCTCTGTAACAGCACTTAATGGACAAATGGAAGGAACATATACAATCGGCCAGAATGTTGTGTGTGGCGACCAAAGGCCTGACTTGTGAAAACAAAGAGCCCATTGATGTTCCAGAAAAGAGGATAATCGAGATCTGTACACACACAAAACTAAAGATCCGGCAGCTAGAATCTCCTTACTTCACTTTTTTAAAAATACTGAAAGTGAGTTTAAATATTTACAGCAAATGGAACATCTACAGCTCATATTAACAATCTCAGAAATGAGGTAAATACTCTGAAAAATACTGGTCATTACCTAAACTTACAGTAACTGTTCTTCGCTACTATTTCATCCCAAAAGGAGGAGGAAACTGCAGTTTTCACTTCATTGAAAAAGGACTGTTTTTGTTTTAGAACACATCTAAATCCTGCAATTTTACAGCGTAACTGAATTCAGCCAATAGAATGCCAAATCAGCAAGAATGTGCTTCAAATAAACAAATACAAAACATAAAACTTGTCACAAACAATACAAATAACTCAAACAGACAAACAGCCACAATCAAAAACGTTAACTGGGCAACAGTGTAACATTTTTCTTAAAAAGCAGCTGCCTAAAAAAAAAAGCCTAGGCCTTAGGGAAAGATCTGTTGTTTTACATGTGGCTTTATTGCCTTCCTAAATTGTTAGATTCTTATTGCACCTTCTCCTAAAGGAACACACAGAAACACATAGCAAGGCCTCCCAAGTTTAACTGCATGGGTGAAACAGTTATTAAGGAAGAAGGAAATTTCCCTCCCCTAGATTAGCTGGGATCCTCAATATTTATATGTGAATGTTACATACAAAAACTTAGATTCTCTTTAATGCTCTTTATATCTTATGGCAACAGGAACACAAAGAAAATGAAAGGCTACATGTTTAGGATCTCATACACTAGAAACACTGTTAACTTAGATAGCTGAGTGCTATTGTACCATATATCTAAAAACCACAAACAGAGAAGTGTACATCATCAAGGCTTGCAGGAATCCACAAGTATTAGGTTTCAACACTACATTCACAAACTCATATTACTTGGCTGGACATGGGAATATGCCCCAAAATCTCATCAACAAGAATAGAGATTTGGCAAGACTGATATCACAAGACAAACTTTGGATGCCATTACAAGATCTACTTACATGCCTTTGCTTTATTACATGAGAAATCCTTCTTTTTTGTCCAGGAAAGAGTGTGGTTAAACTGTCTTCTGTCAACTTTTCTTCGCTCTCTTCCTCTTTTGATACCTAAAGGAAAAGGGAGAGAAAGAGAAAAAAAGGTAAATTTCCAAACTAGTAATTGAAAATGTTGAGTAGTTCGGAGAACCTGAGGTAAAAATTCTGACTAGCCCCACCCCCATCTGTTCTCTGCCTCCCAAGTCCCAGCTGATCGGGAGGAAATGGGGATTTTGCAGTAACCTTCCCTTAGATTGGGGTGGGAATGGAGATTTTACAGTATCCTTCCCCTGCCATGCCCACCAAGCCACACCCACAGAACCGGTAGTAACAATTTTTGAAACCTACCACTGCCTATAACCTCTAAATCCAAGAAACTTTGCACATTTTTAAAAATAATTGCGACTGTAGGATAGCAAATTTTTAAAGAAGGATACTTTTTTATTTATTTTTAAAATTTTAAAAATAATTCATGTTTGGCCCACTGTACTTGAATACCTACTGTATATGTTTTGATGCATCCATAATTTCACCAATACAGCAGCCCTCAACTTACGACCATGACTGAGCCCAAAATTTCCATTGCTAAGCAAGACATTTGTTAAGTGAGTTTTGCCCCATTTTACAACCTATCTTGCCAGTTGTTGAGTGAATCACTGCCGTTGTTAAGTTAGCAGCTGCAGTTGTAAAGCGAATCTGGCTCCCCCCCATGATGATCACATGATTTGGGATACTGCAACTGTCATAAATGCGAAAAACAGTCATTGGTCAGTTTATTTCAGTACCGTTAACTTCAAGCATTCACTAAACAAATGGTTGTAAATTGAGGATTACCTGTGTCAGATATTGGAAGAAATTACTGAAGTCACAAGAACGCAGGAAATGATTTCCCTAAGGCAGGGGTCTCCAACCTTGGCAAGTTTAAGACTTGTAGACTTCAACCAGTAGATGTTCCTTTCATAACACACTCAATATGTCAAATCATTTGTATTTTGAGTAAATTCTTAAAATTCAAGAGTAGGTACAGGGACATCATGTTCAGAAATTATTCAATCAATGCAGATTTATAGAATAACGGAGTTGGAAGGGACCTTGGAGGTCTTCTAGTCCAACCCCCTGCTCAGGCAGGAAACCCTACACCACTGCAGACAAATGGTTATCCAACATCTTCTTAAAAACTTCCAGTGTTGGAGCATTCACGACCTCTGGAGGCAAGTTGTTCCACTGATTGTTCTGTCAGGAAATTTCTCCTTAGTTTTAGGTTGCTTCTCTCCTTGATTAGTTTCCATCCATTGTTTCTTGCCCTGCCCTCAGGTGCTTTGGTGAACAGCCTGACTCCCTCTTCTTTGTGGCAGCCCCTGAGATACCTGAACACTTCTTTCATGCCTCTCCTAGTCCCTTTCATTAAACTAGACATACCCAGTCCCTGAAACCGTTCTTCATATGTTTTAGCCTCCAGTCCTCTAATCATCTTTGTTGCTCTTCTCTGCACTCTTTCAGGAAAGCAATCTTGCAGAAGAGCTCAAATAAAGCAACAAGACAGGATCTATACCAAGCTCTAAACCCAAATACCTTGCAGGCATTCCAAAACAAGCTAGAAGAATTTTGGTTCACAAGAGACACCTTATACTTCCCTGACACTCTCACTGTGGCTCACTATAAAATAAGGGAAGCAAATCAGATGGTAGAAATTTCAGAGTTATCTCACTATCCATGTCCACGCTGCTATCCATCAGAGGCAACATCTTTGCTGGGATTCTCAGAAAGGAATGTCCTAGGGGCAGAATGTGGTTTTCATCTAGAATGGGGTACAGCAGACATGATATCTATTGTAAGGCAAATCCAGCAGAAGTACATCAAGTAGAACAAGCCTCTTTACTCTATCCTTATTGGCCTGACCAAGGCATTTGACACTGTAGCCAAGGAGGCTTGCTAGATTATCCTGAGACATTATGGAAATGGAAATTTGTGAAATTCATCCCATTATTAAATGATAGGGCACTTTCTTTATGAAACAGGATTATGTGCTAGCCCCAATCCTTACTGGATGGCTCTCTTTTTGGCCTTTGCTGCTGAATGCATGAACAGCAATCTACAGTTATTACTGAACAAATTCTCAGATGCTGATATGTTCCTGATATCAGCCTAAGTAACACTGAAGTACTAAATACCAAATCTGTAGAGCCAAAGGTCACTATTAACAACAACTCAGCTGGACAAATGTAAACAACTTCAAATACATGGGAATCATAATCTCAAACAATGTGTCTTTGAACAAAGAAATTGACTCCAGGATCAGCAAGTCTAGCCAGGCACTGGGGCAGCTACATACTAGAATGCTCAACCGACACATCTGTATCTCCACAAAGTTAAAACTCTACAAAGCTGTGGGTATCCCTTTTTCCTATATCCATATAGGAGGAAAGGTATAATAAAAACAATTGGAGAAATTTAACATGCATGCTCTCCATTTCATCTTTGGCATGACTATCTCTCCAACCTGGAAGTTTTGGATCATGCAGATCCAAAAATTTTCTGACAGTGAGAACAATCAACTGATGGAACAGAAGTTGCCTTTAGATGTTCTGGGAGCTTCATCACTGGAAGCTTTCAAGAAGAGACTGGACTAGTATTTGTTAGAAATTATGTAGGCCCATGATGGTGAATCTACGGCACATAGGCCAGTGGTGGCACGCAGACCCCTCTGTGGGTATGTGTGCCATTGCCAGCTGCTCTTCTGGGTTCCATTGCATGCATGAGCACTGGCCACCTGCTTTCAGTTCTGGTGGGTTCTGGTGCACGTGCTCCACTTTCGGCACTCGGTGTCAAAAAAGTTAACCATCATTAGTATAGGGTCTCCTGCTTGGGGGGGGTGGACTAGAAGACCTACAAGGTCCCTTCCAACTCAGTTAATCTGTTAAACTCTATCCCACTGTGACACCAGCTGAAGGATCTAGAAACTGCAGCAGCTGGGGAGCCCTGCTTTATGAAGCCTCCAAGGGTTCTGAAAACAAGCACTGTCAAAAACTGAAAACTGTGAGCAGCATAACAGAATAACACCGACAGTTACTACAACAATGGACTTCCAGTGTCCCCATTATGTGAGTCTGTACTTCTAGACTGGGACTGCACAGCCAACTCTGGGTCCAGAGATGGACAACACTGTGTCTCCCTTGAATTCGGACTACCATATGGTCTAGTTAAAGCTCATGAATTAGCACATCTCCTCCTCCTTCTCCTCCAGAACATGTACTGTAGAGCTTTGCTGGCTGGGGAATTCTGGGAGTTGAAGTCCTCCAGGCTTAAAAATTGCCACCGTTGGAGACCCCTGCTAAAGGGGGACTATCACCGAAAACTAAACAACCAGCAATTTTGTGCCCTCAATTCTAGCGACCGCATAGATCTGCTTCATGAAAACTAGCGTCTAATCTCAACATTATGCCATTTTTAATATTACTCCTGAGTGCAATGCAGCACAAATATTCCTCAAGATTCACTTATTCTCAATCGGACAATAAAACAGAGAGCGAACCAATCCTTGCAGCCACTGGGTGGTTTTAAAATCACTTAATTTGGGGCTATGCTGTTCAGTATTTTTTTTAATGTGTTCCAAATCAATTTATCGTGAATCACATCGACCCAATGCAGACTCTCTAGCTGGAAGTGTATGCATTTATTTTTTATTTTTTTTACCGAGTCTGGAGCTTGCTTGTCGCCTCGTTCCGGCATCTCCCAGTCAAACAGAAAAACAGGAAGAGCTATTTGCTATTGCCAGCACAATGGGTCGCACGCTCAGTCTCCGGCCTTATATTAGCACTTTCGGCACGGAGCTTAACAAATCCTCCACGATTCCCAGAGAAAACACGGGACTTAGAGATAAAAATTAGAGTTGCTCACTCTGCCTCTATGGAGTAAAGCGGCTAGCCGTAGAGATAGAAATGGTAAACGACCATTTTCTCTTTTACATAGTTAAATGAAAGAAGAGTTAATGGAACAAAGACCAGTTAAGAGGCTCCAGTATCCCTTGTTTCATCAATAAATTATATAATTAATGAATAGAATAATTAAATAATTATGAATAAGCATCCCCCGCAAGCATTCAAACCCCGTAAGCGAAGGAAACCCGAGGCCACTCGACGGCCATGCCTTCCTGACAGCCCAACGAGGCTGTTGAGGGGGTAAAATAGTGCTCGAAGGGCGTTGCTCGGAGCAAAAGCAAAAACTAACACGCCGCTCCCCCGGCCGGCCCTTAGGGAAATTTGCTCCCGGGGTTGCGAAAAGCCCGTAGGCGAGGCTTTGAGGCCCTACTTGAAGCCCCCCACCAATCCCCATCCCACCCGCGGCGCCTCGGGGCAGCCGGCGCGCAGACAACCAAGAGGCCGCGGTGGCGGCGGAGTCGGCTAGTTAAAGCAACGTCTGGAGCACGTGTCGACGAGGCGCTACGTCGCCTTAAGGCTCGCGCGCCGTTAAGGTGGGGTAAGCTCCAACGAGAACCAACAAGAGCGAGGGCGCTACAGCCCCCTGCTTGCCTTTGGGCGGGTCTCTGTCGCCGGGTGGGCCTCAGAAGGGGGGAGTCAAGCGGCCGGCAAGCAGGTTGGCTGGGGTGGGTTGTTGGGTTGTTGTTTTTTGGCGGGAGACGAGGCAGCCGGAGTAGATGAAAAAAAAGGGGGCCTTTTTCCTGTTAAAGGCAGAGCGGCGTCTCCGAGTTGGTGGGGAGCTCTCTCTTCGGCCATATTAAGGGCTGCGTTTTGCCTCTCCTCGGTTTGACGCTTCGACTGTTTTTTTTCTTCTTCTCTCCCTTGGCAGGAAGACGGGTGGAGGTGGCCGACGCTGCCATGGGTGACGAGAACTGGGATGCGGAGTTTTCAGAAGGTGTTAGTGGCGAGGGAAGCCGGGCCTTGCCGGTTTTCCAAGGCAGCTTCCAGAAGCCGGTGGGTGCCTGTGGAAGTTTCGAAGCGTGCTCCGTTTTTCCAATCTTTGGGTCGGATGCGCGCTTGTCTTCCTCAGACTAGCTTTCAAAGCGAATGGAGGGGGAGGTCGGTTGGAGTTTGGACCCCCAATAGAAGGATTAACGAAACAATTCGTCATGTCCTTTGGAAGGAATAAGTTCTAATGCCTGGTTCCCTACTCTCTTAAGTTTTCCTATTAGGGATTCACCTAGTCAAGGGACGGTGGCGCCTAATGTTAATGGCATAATTAGTCCACTCTTCCTCAACTTCAAAAGATGGTGGTCTTGCTATAGGCAATATCACAGAACTCCGAAACCTGCTTTTAAAAAGTTCTGGAAACTTCCGTCCCAAATGCTGGGACTTTGAAAGACCTTTGGGTGGCATATTAGCAAACAATCACCGTGTATTACTCCTTTGTAGTCTAAAGTTTTCTAAATCACTTTGCCACTTGATTCTCCTATGTTGAAGAAAGAGTAATTTTACACCTG
>JANHFP010003744.1:12120-24745 GCA_032468135.1 Calamaria suluensis
CAGTTTCGAAAGCATGTAAAAATGCAAGTAGAAAAAATAGGGACCACCTTTGGTGGGAAGGTAACAGCATTCCGTGCTCTAGCTTTGCTAGCCACATGACCACGGAGACGTCTTCGGACAGCGCTGGCTCTTTGATTTTGAAACAGAGATGAGCACCACCCCCTAGAGTTGAAAACGACTAGCACATATGTGCGAGAGAAACCTTTACCTTTTTAGAATTCTGTTAAGTTGCAATTTAAGGGAAGATTTTTCACAACTTGACATTAAAATCTGCTAGAGTCAACCTAAGGTGTAGAAATGATAGAAAATGTTTCAGCCATTTGCCTAGGACAGTGATGGCGGACCTATCACACGGGTGCCACAGGTGGCATACGGAACCATATCAGTGAGCACGCGAGCGTTGCCCTAGTTCGATGCACATGTGGGTGCTGACCAGCTGATTTTTCAGGCCTTCCAGGCCCACCAGAAGTTGGGAAAGAGGCTGTTTCCAGCCTCTGGAGGGCCTGGGAGGTGGGGAAGGCCCGTTTTTCACTCTCCCCAGGCTCCAGAGCATTTCTAGGGAGGGTGAGATGAATTGAATTATGGGTGTGGCACGCAGGCATGCAACTCCCCCCCCAGGCCCCCCCCACTTTTGGCACGCAATGGCAAAAAGGTTAGCCATCACTGGCCTAGGAATACTTCTGCCTGTGGAATATGTCTATACACATAGCAGTTGAAAATGCTAGTAATATAATTGCAGCTCTTTTGTGTGTTTCAAGTGAAACATTATTTGGGAAGCAACTCATAATAGCACTACTTTTTCTTTTGTGGATGCTGATGTTTGTCAAACAGGAGACTGTCAAACCAAATTGCAATGAATTGCATCATTACATAATTAGCAAAATTCAGAAAAATATTTATCAGCATGATGTATCTTTTAATAATCAGTTTACAGTAAAGGGAAAGTTACATTTGAAAGTTTTATATTTATGTAACTTTTTAATTCAGCCATAGTAGAAAAAGTTTGTTGTAGTCTTAACCTGTAGTAATGAGAGTTCTTTTGTAGAGCTGATTGATAGTGACTAGACACTATGCTACTGTTCTATACGTCATAGGTTTCTAACAGAAAAAGAAACATCCTTCCTTCCAGGAAGTATATTTCAGTATCTACATATGTTATGAGTCATGTTGAGTTGTTGCCATTAAGGTTAGATGGGGATGTATTATATCAGTTTTTTTGTTCAGTCTATATGCTGAAGTGATCATGTGGAAATTAGATTTCGAACTGTCTGATGTTGGAGTATAGTTTGGGGGAAGAACCATAAATAATTTGAGATACATGTATGATACAACATTATTGGCTGAAAATAAGAAGACCTGGAAAAAGTGATCTGGAAAATCAAGGATGAAAGTGAAAAAGTTGGATCAGGTCTTAAGGTCAGGAAAACAAAGTTAATGACAACAGCTACAGATGGACATGAGATATTTAAAATCAACAAGGAGAAAATTGAATTAGTTCAAGAATTTATCTTCCTTGAATCCAAAATTGTTCACAGTGGCAGTTCTACTTCTGAAGTCAAGTGCAGGATAACCGTAGGCCACATTGCAATAGTTAACATGAATAAGATCTGGAAAAGCAGATATTGATATAAATACAACAAGCAGGCTAGTTAGAGCAAACATTTTCACTGTAATGATATATGGTTGTGAGAGTTGGACACTAAGAATGGCTGATTGAAGAAGAAATGATGCCTTTGAACTGTGATGCTGGCTTAAATTATTGCGTATATCATACTATGGATAGCCAGAGTAGTTAACAGAGAGGTGCTAATTGTATAAAACCAGACACATCACTAGAAGCTAAAATCATAAGACTGTGTCTGATTTACTTTGGCTATGCCATGTGTGCAAATTCATTGGAGAAGGCAATGATCCTAGGAATGGTTAGTGGAGCAAGAAGAAGGGAACATGCATGCAAAGAACACACTGGCTTGATAACATCAAATGTGATACAAAGTTGAACTTTTAACAGTTGAAAGAAGCCTTTGCTTCACAGAGTAGAATGGAGAGCACTTCCTATAAAGTTGCCAAGAATAGGACATGACTAAATGGTTAAAATAACAACAAATTTGTTATATCTGGCAGCATAATCAGTATTGGTAGTTTCCCAGGATATTAAGAACCTTAGCCCTAGCATAAATATGTTTATCTTATTAATTATCTATTTCAGAAAAAGATTTGGTAAATAAAATCAGAATAGTTTTCAAATGTTATATCAGAGAAGTTAGGTAAAATGTTTTAAAAACATATATTAAATGAATGTCAATTAAATTGGAAAAAAATTAGTTGAAAATGTGTACAATAATGACAATAATTAGTATATTGATTTTTTAAAAGATGATGTATCAGATCCTTTTTCATTTTAAAAGTCCTTTTGATTAAATGTTTTCAAATTGCAGGTGGTCTGGACGTAATCACCGTGAGAAGATTGGGGTCCATGTCCTCTTTGACCAGGTATTAAACATGGAACCTTACTGCTGCAGGGATACTTTCTCCTCTCTTGACAAAGAGACCTTTGTCTATGACCTCTCGGCTGTGGTGATGCATCACGGGAAAGGGTTTGGCTCAGGACATTACACGGCATATTGCTACAACACAGAGGGAGGTGCGTGAGCCTTATTACAGGGGAAAAAATTAATGCATCTTATAAATTTATCTCTTCCATTAAAACATGTTTTGTGTCAGTTTATATTGCTCAGCTTTCACTGTGCACTGATAGTAAATATTAGAATAAACAATCTATTAGGTTTCTGTAGCTTAAACACGAGGAGAAACTTTATTGCTTGTTTTTTTTAAAAAAGAGGTTTCTCTCTCAGGCTCGCATTTTATTTGCTTGTATGCATGTGAGACAGAATCAGAGTGATTGATGTTTCTACTACTTAAGCTGAAAAACAAACTTTTGAGAAATCTGCTATGAAAAATTTAAATGCTTTGTCTCCAATCAGTTATTGCATTTCTTTATAAAATGTTTGTATTACATTTTTCCAACCTTCGTTAGGAAGAATTAGAGTTATTTTTTCTTTTAACTCATTCAGAAATATCAGTGAAACAGAAAAACTGAGATCAAGAGAAACTTTTTAAGGCACAATCAAAATCTCAAACCTTCTCTTGGGCTTATGGACTTGATTGCATTATTCTTTAGATGTCTTTCCCCCAATGGCTATTTAAAAAGAATTTGTTCGATCACAATTTTGCCATTAATATTCTATGTTTTTTCTCCTTTATAGGGTTTTGGGTCCACTGCAATGACTCCAAACTGAATGTATGTAGCGTGGAGGAAGTATGCAAAACCCAAGCATACATTCTTTTTTATACACAAAGAACTATACAGGGCAGAGCAAGTATCTCAGAAACACAACTTCAAGCTCAGGTGCTGTCTAAACACAATGTAAGAAGACTGTCACTCCCCTGAAAGGAGACATTATTCTCAATCAACAGATTCTTTTTCAAAAGCCTTTGGAATTAATTCAGCTAGGCAGGAACAAATACTGTTGCAAGAATTTTGGATCCACGTCTGGAAAATTTGTCCTCCTACTATGTGCAGCTGTGTTCTATAAGATTGTAGCAGAACATCTATTTTTTTTAAAAGGCAGATGCATTTGTAAACCCTTCCTCCTCCAAACAAAGAGTAACAGCCTCCAATGTGTACGACCATTTATCTTCTTCAAAGAGGAATTTCTATGTGGTATGAAAAAGTAGGTACATTCAAAACTTCTGTGTACAGCCAGGATACAAAGCCATTAAACTGACCATAAATCTAT
The DNA here is from genome assembly GCA_032468135.1 of Calamaria suluensis. Classification (NCBI taxonomy): domain Eukaryota; kingdom Metazoa; phylum Chordata; class Lepidosauria; order Squamata; family Calamariidae; genus Calamaria; species Calamaria suluensis. The sequence continues at coordinate 15,921 of JANHFP010003744.1, forward strand.
ACATTACTTAAGAAAATAAATGAATAGTAGAATTCTATCTCTGTTTTGTTGGTGAACTGTTGTTGCACCTCTTGGTGTAAATAACTCACCAGTTATCATACATTGTTCTTTCCAACCAACATAATTTTAGTAGATAGGATTGTACTATACAAAAACTCTTAACAATGATTTTTCTAAACTGGGAAAATATGCTCATTGGTTCTCATTTATATCTTTTGGGTAACAAAACAAATGTACCCTACAATTACCCCAATCTGTTAGAACGAACAAAAGTGGAAATTATTTACACATCCGAGTAATTTGTTGCATACTTCAATTTGAACATGTGCTAAAAATAACAAGTACTGTTTTTCTTCCCCATCTAATATTCTTAGTTGATAACAAGAGAGCTACGTAAACCGAATTTGCAACCTTTCTTATGTAATTATAATAGTTAATATCGGATACATTACTTCCAAGACTTTTCATCACCTGCTGTTTATCTTATGATGATTACTGCATGAATAGGTCTTATGAATCCATTCAGGTTCACAGTGAAGCTTAGGTTTCTACTATTACTGACACATCGTTCAACAAACACAGATTTTTAAAAAATCAACTCTTACCCTAAATGCATAAAACGCACATATGCATACAAGAAAAAGAGTCATCAGGAATACAGTAGCCATTACATAGAACAACAAGATCATTTCACTCTAATAATATCCTTTTCATGGCCATTTTTCCATTCAGTTTTCCCTTTGTTGTGTTTTTGGGAAACATCAAAGAGGTTTATTCTGGAGTCTTATGGTGAAAGAGATTGCAACTAAATTGTGCACCTATATTCTCTTTTCCCCCAGTTGCTGTTCTTACTGTCTCAGAGACATAATACACATACAGCTCTGGAAATCTCAAGAATAAAAATCTAGTATACTGTATATCTTAAAGGAAAAACCCCTGACCATGTCATGCAGACTTTAAATATCATTAACATCCAATTTATCATGGCTACTTTTAACTGTTAACTTTTCATGATTATCACCATTTCAGTTCTTTGTGAAGGACATATTTGGAAAATACAGACCTCATTGCAGCTAAGCAACTTACTGCTTTTCAGTTAAACAATATTGATGTACAGCATACAAATACCATGTTATTCACTTAAGATATATGAAATGGATTATTTTGCTGTACAAAGCCTTGAAAAATTCACAAGGTCTTTAATGGCAGACTGTTTTTGTACTAGCCAACCAAGAATATAAATTGCTGTGTATAAGATTCAGCTTTCAGCGGGGTGGGATAAGTCAGTGACTATGGAGACTTGTTACAAACCTAACTCAAATATGGTAGGTTCAAGCTGGAGGGTCTTTTTTTAAATGGACATGGTTCTGGCACATACATGTTTTTATGTCCTTTCCTGTGGTAATTCTGAATTGGTATTTTAAATCCATCAGCAAATTCCTGGTAAAATTGAATCACAAAATAATTAAAGAAAAACCTACCAACTTGTTTCTTCTCATATTGGAAGGGCATGGAATTGTTATATGCAGTGTTAAGTCTTGATCCTATTATTCACTTTCTGATTCTATCAAACTTTAGTCTCCAGTCAGACAGATAGGAACACTCAGAGCCCAGACGTGACTTATAAAACAACATAATTGCCATTCCAGAAAGTTTTATTTTAGCAAAAGCATTCTTGATGATAAATTCACAATTCAGCTACTATAATTATTAAGGGACATTTAAGGAATGTAATATAACTTGAATCAAGGAGCAGACCTTTTTTTGTAGGATTGACTTTGAAGGTGAATTATAGCGCAAAAATTAGCACAATGATTTTTACAGCATGAAAAGCTTTGTAAGGATTATCTCCAGGAAAAATAATTGTGGCTGACATGCAGGCCTCACTTACTTTGCTTCAATATTATCATTGTTTCAGATTATTCCTCTATTCAACAATCTCAAAACAAAAAAGGTGGCCATTTTTGTAAATCAAGATCTTTCAGCCACTGCCATTTGCACTTACCCATTCTTTATTCTCCCATTATTTGTTTTCTTACCGTCTTCCTCATTGAGTGCCATAAAATATCTTGTTTCTCTAATTCTACCGCACCCCAATAATTCAAAACATGACCAAGAATATCTTGCATGTAACATTCCAGTTGTTTCTACTCTCATAAAGAAAAATCTGCCTGGCAGCTAGACGGTTCTGAGAGGGTTCTCAGTGGCTCCAATTCATGGGTTCTATGAGAGATTTGAGTTCTTGAGATCTCTTGTACGCCCATTGCCTTCTTTCTTGTCCTTGCAAGCAATGGTTGATGCAGAATTGATCATTGTGAGGTATTCAGAACTGTAGAAACCTCAAAGGTTACCAATCTCTAAAAAGCAAAAATAGATTGATCAAAAGCTGGCACAGCTTCCATTAATACTGTTTGATTTGAGTATTGCATCCATATTTGAGTAAATAGGAACATCTGACACTTGTAGGAGACATAGGGGGAAGATAATAGAGAGGTGGGTGTATTAATAGCCATGAATGTTTTACATTTCCCAAGATTTGAAAAGTCAGTCTCTCATGTGAGTAATAGTGCCATGGGATATAAAAATGTGCAATTAAGAGTTATCTTGAGAGATGGAAGTAACTTACTTTTGAATTGAGCTTGCTGTTCCCAACACTGTGAGGTTTCTGTAATATTAGCTTTTATTTGGAAGCGATAGTGTATAGCATTTTTATGCTGTATCTTTTATATCTGCTGCAAGCAGTGTTCTTGCTATTCTTTGTACACTGTTTTAAAGTGTCCTGATTGGCAGAAAATGAAATAATTAATAATTTTATCTATTGCCATTATAATTGAAGCCTAACAGAATAAATGTGACCATGTCTTCCCTTATTTTTTTCTAGCCACATTCAACTCATTTCTTTGCATATATGTTAATTGCAGGGCTGACAGGATCAACAACCTTGATTTGCAAATATTTACCATAGAGTAAGTGATTCATTCACACAAAACATATGTACCAGCAAAGATATGACTAAAAGTACCTGTTAAACCATGGTAAGTAGTTTAGTCATGTTAACAGTTACATGGTCCTAAAAATACTAACTAGGGAGCAAGCCCACAACCTTGAGTAACTTACTTCTGTGTAAACATCTTTGGGAAGCAACTTTTAAATTTACCTATAAAAGTAAGCTGGCTACATTTAAAACTTAATCAGCTAATTCTGTGCCTATTGCCAAAACTAGTGATGAAAAATAAAGTTGAGTGAACCAATTCAGGACATATTTTTAAGGACTATCAAATCAGATATAAATCAGATTTTATTAATTTGATACACCTGTATCTCTAAAATTTGTAGAAGAATAAACATTTCCTAATAAAAAATAAATGCATAGGAAGAAGGAAAAGAAAATAATGGCTATTTTCCCTATTAGATAACAATGGAAAATATTACCAACTTTATCAAGCAAATTAATTAGGACAACATCCTAGCATATTTCTTCATTGTACGATAAAGCTGAACTATGGAGACCTTTTTTATCGCTGTTGCTTTTGAATGAGCTGTTTTCGTTTACTTCAGGGAAAGTTTGTACACGCAGAAATTAAAATGCACAAGTAAATGTTGTATGGATTCATAACGAGATGCTAAGAAAAAAGCATGTGTCTTTATATATACAATCTCTTGATTGTAAAATTCCATATTTTATGAATGTTATATCTAAGGAAAGAAAGTGAACAAGTTAATTTTGAAATAACAATCCCCAGCACAAATTGCAGCCACATCCAACAGTATTGCTATTATGTTTATGGATTGAGTGAAAGTTGGGTATAGGATTAATTTTCCCTCCTGATAAAACTTTATGAACAATTTTTTAAAGTTTAAAATGGTGCCTTGTACCTAACTATATTTTGCATGGGAAACATGTTTTTAGTTTCTTCACTCCCAGATCTGAGTCTTTACAATACTTAGGTAGCAGGTTTGGGTTTTTTTTTTAACATTTCTTATCTGTATGTGAATGGAAAAATGTTTCCTACCAGCAACTTGATGTATTTTATTGTATATGTCTAAATACTGTATTTCTAATGATGAAAATGGTTTGCTCAAAAGTAGATCATTTTGGATTTTATGTTAAATCTTTGTTGGTAATTTTTTTAGATAGAATTATTTCTCTTCAAGTAATTCGTAATTAAAATACAAATGGTAAGAATGCCTAGAGCAGCTTATTGACAAAGCAGTTTGAAAAAGGCTCTTAAAACTACTGACTGGTGCCTTGCATGATAATGGTTCTCTTTTGCCATGATGCTCTTTCTCTTACATCTGTTAAAGTTGACAATGACTCAACATATCTTCATGAAGATAATTCAATAGTATGAATCAGGCATATATATATATATGTTTCAGTATAAAAAAGATTAATAGATCAACCATATACTGAATATTATTTCATGAAATTAGACCTGACATCTAGTTGTCTAATAACTGAAAATGCATTCTTGAATACAGTACTTTGAATAAGGTTATTCATGGTTACTATTGCATAGCTGTAATATGCCTCCTTTGAGTTGTAGCACTTCTCAATAGGGTCAAGACTGCCAGATTATTTGTAATGCAAAGCATGCAGCAATGCTGATGCAGACTGAATTGTGCTCTTCAAATTCACTTTAAATGAGATTGTAAATGGAGATGTTGGATATATGCATGCTTTATCAGTTGAATCTAAAAATTCATATCTCAATTGCCACTATTTCTTAGTAAAATAAGAATGGCCTCTTCTATATTCAGCCCAGCAGTAAGGCAAAGGAATGTTATTACATCTATTCATTTAATAGTAAAATTATACTATTGTGGATGCTATGTAATACTCCTAATACCTGGTGTTTTGTAAAATTCCTTACAAATCCAATACAGCATATATTGAAATGATTGGAACTGAACACAAACATAAACCTGTTCCTAGGGCAGCTATAATCCTACATTTAAGGAAAATAAATTTTATTACTTAGGAATCCAGCAAAATATAAGATTAGTGATCTTAGTAAAATGTTTACCACCACTCAAGAAATACTGCAGTTCTGCAGAATATATCATTAACAATTGGGAGACTTAAAAATTAACTCCTAGTAAGTGAAGTGGTAGTTAGGCACTCTGGTTTAGAGTTGATGCAGTTATTCCAGCAGCAGATAGTACTCTGCCAGCAAACAAACTTAATTCTTTTCCCATTGCAATCAGTTCAGAGAGAATTGATTTCCATAAAATGTAATATTTAGTATATTAGCCTTATTAGACTAAAATTAAGGAGTAGGCTTTATTTCTACTTGCTTTTTGAAATTGTATAAAAATTGATTTTACCTAAAGTATGCTGAATGCTTGGATTAGATTGTGAGTTTTCAGTATACAAAATTCAATAGGTCTTCTCTAGAATTGATATATTTTGACACCAAAACAACGCTATTTCACACTGAAAAGTTGATTTGAAAGGTGTTTCCTAAATGCAAGGATTCTCTACTTTTTTCTTATTGCTAAATTATTCTAACTTTAAGAATATCAAAAGTTGTTAATTTTTTGTCTTTGGGAAGAGTTATGAGTAGTAATTTGCAGCTTCACTTTTTACTACTTGTATAATCTTAATTATTGAAGTGTCTTATTCTACATTTGCGGTGTAAATGACACTGCCTTTTCTACAAGGTTTTGTAGTATGGAAGTGAATAAAAGAGGGCAGACCTGTCAGTATCCAACAGTCTGTCAATCTGTTTTTAAACATCTAATCCAATGTTTAGGTGGATTTAATGTTTTTTAACGCAAGAACCCTTAGTGACACAAAGATAGAAAATGACATTTTCTGTCCATTAAATACAGCTCTGACAGGATTACATTCTTTGTCCTTTTGTCCTCTACTTTTATCTATGATGACTACTGATAGACTTATTGGCTTGTGTTTCTTTTGGATTAAGCTATCTTTTATCCAAATTTTGAAAAATATGTAATGAAAAATCATTCTGCTTTTGCTAACTAACTTAGTAAAAGATGTCTTGCAAAGGCAGTGGCAATCTTCCAAAAGAGGCAAAACATCTCAACTTGAATTTCCAGTTAACTTGAAAGGCACATAGAGCAATTCAAGGGATCAAAATGCTATGCAACAGAATTCTTTTTCCATGTATAACATACAATCAACTCAAAGCACCACACAACTGTTATATCGGCTGAAACGTCTCTACAATTAACCCTCACCTAGGCCTTTTTAAAATGTATTTTTTCCATTCAATAGTTAATAGTCCTACTTAAACACAGGACTGGGGCTTGTTACTTCTTTAAAAGTGAAATATGAATCATGTTTTTATGATTTTGTAAATCTCTACTCTTTTTACCTTGTTTTGTAAGCTGAAATTTCCTATTAAAAAAGAAAAACGTCCAATGCACTGGCATGTCTTTATTTCATATTTCAGGTCAGAATCTTTAACAGTTCAATTCTGCAAAATAATATACATATATCAAAAACATTTTAACAAAAACAAAAAACAATAGAATACTGTTATCTATTATTATTATTAGAGTATAAAACCTAATGCTGCCAAAGAATCAATTAAGCATAATGAATGATATAGAGGTAAAATATTTTCTCCGTTTTCTCCAATATTTCTTGCTATTTTTTCATATAGAGGAGGGAAATTCAAATTTGTAAAATCTGTAAAAAATGTAACAGGAAAAAAGAGGGTTGATGCCACTGTTCAACTGAATAAAAGAAGCAATATATAGCCTTTTCACAAATATAGTCTATAACTTACAACACAACCATCATTTTCAAATTCATATTCTGGGAGAATGCAAAATAATTTCTAAAATTTATAATTATATTGCTAATTATAGTGATGGCTACAATTGCTTAGTGATAAGTAATGAAGATTTTAAGAAAGATTGTACGTTTTCATATTTTCAGGAATGCTACAGAATTAAAATCTCAGATTAAATTTTCAAATCCACTTATAGTATAGTTTCAGGGATACAAGAATAACTAATCAGTTATTAGTTACCCCTAAATACTCTTTTATACCAAATCTCTCTAATGTTTTTTTGCAGACACGTTCAAATATCATTAGAAACCTTTGCTAATGTTTGTTGTTGTTAGTTGTGAAGTTGTGTCTGACCCATTGCAACCCCATGGACAACATTCCTCCAGGCCTTCCTGTCCTCCACCATCCTCTGGAGTCCACCTAAGGTCACGGCTACTGCTTCAGTGACTCCAGCCATCTCATTCTCTGTCGTCCCCTTCTTTTGCCCTCAATCTTTCTCAATATTCCAATAGGTGAATAAATCGTACCACAAAGTCTATAAACAGGTTTAATGGTTATATTTGTACATAAATTATAGACTTTGGTAGTATTTTTCCTCTGCATTTTCAAATAAGAACAATACATTCAACCACCTCCTTATGTTAAAATGGCTGTGGTATAAGAAATGCTAGAACTTGTTAGAAGGGTTTTTATAATAGGAATCAAATACACAGCCTCCTTGCATCAGTTCAACACATTCTATACTTACAATCTGCTGAGGAAATACCCATATAGCAGAGCCTCCATCTCATTGCCAGCTCATTGGAATAGGCTGAAGTTGAGCCAAGGTATTCTGGCTTGAAAATAGTTATTCAGAAAATAATTATTCTGCCCTTGGAAAAAGGGCAGAAAATCTCCTATGCAAACATTTTCATGCATGTAGAGGCACTTCCTGCTAAAGGGACTTCATCAGCACTACCTAATTTTGGGTTTTCAAAATTATTCACTTAAAAATACCAACCACCTATTTACTAGGAGTTTGATATTCATATGGCACACAAATGGCTCCTTAGGTACTAATATTAATTCCTGCCTCTGCAAAGAATTACACTTGACACTTGTTATTTACCAGTTTTTGCAAGGATATAGCCAGTTGTCAGTTTGCTGCACTTGAGCCCTTGAATTCCATGCATGGAATAATAAACATGGGGCATTGAGAATAGGAAGGGAAAAAAGCCTTGGTAGGGGTAAGAAGAATAGTTTGGTGCAACTAGCAAAAAGGAAGGACTGAATTCAAATGTTTTCCTTGCCATTGGATGCTCCAGAAACCAGATTGGGAAAAGTTGAATATCTCTCACCTACTACCAATACCAAATATTTTAAAAAAAGATTGGAGCAAGTTCGTTTGGAAAGCTGCCTGCCAATAATCATCAGTCTCAAACTGAGTGCCTGCTCCCCCCTCCACAAGAAGAGTTAATTTAGTTGCTGAGGCAATCATGGTTCATTGAAAATTTCTGACTAGGGAGGCAGAACATTGTTTTGAAATCCCAACTTACACCTGCATCTTAGGGATATCTAATTTTCCTAAGTTCTTTTGTCTGTATCAGGACAGAGTTTCTGTTCAGGATTGGCAGGACTCTTCACACAGCTATTTTTGGAGAACCATGTTACTTTTGGTGAGGGCAGGTAAACTACCTATCTTTCTGAGGCCTGATAAAAGATAAGCTGTGAAAGCTGTGAGTTTTAAACAATATACTTTATTCCCACATCAAGGACAGGAGAAAAATCAATTTGCCCCAAATTAACTTGTGACAATATTAGAAAAGGGATAGTTACTTTAAAATTAAAAATAAGTGGACACTTTTTGCCTAATCTCTTTTTTTAAAAAAAAATAACAAAGGGCTGGGATGATATTTAAAGTAACAGATACAAAGATCATGATGTAATACACTTTATACAATATTAGGGAAGGGGAGGGCTGAAAATAGAACATGCTTTATGCCATGCCATGACATATATTTGCATGAGATATTGGGCCCAAATATATAATTATTTATTATTTATTTATTTATTTATTTT